>JANHFM010003493.1:66381-79726 GCA_032468115.1 Grayia smithii | reverse complement strand
AAATTCCTTGTGTGTCCAATCACACTTGGCCAATAAAGAATTCAATTCAATTCAATTCAATTCAATTCAATTCTATTTTTAAGTTATATTTTTGTAGAAATAGTGAACATTAAAAAAACACTTCATAGCTTTTAAGCACCACTGTATATATTTTACAATATAGTAATTCTTCACCATGAAAGTTCTGTGAGAAAACAAGAGATGGATTGCTTTAATTATCACTCAGCATTTTTCAAACTTTGTATGCCACTTCAGTTGACAATTTTAGAAATGTTGAAATGAATGAATGAATGAATGAATGAATGAATGCTGTTCCCAGCAACTATTTTTTGGCAAACATTTGAATCCTCCCAAAGTGGTACAGATCTTTGTCCCATCTTTGGAGGCCTCTCACCTACAACGGTTTTCAGTGTTTCTTTCACAGGAAATGTGAATGAAATCAGAAATGTTGGAGAATTTAGTCTGGATATCTGAGGACTGAAATGAACCAAATGAACCAAATCAATAGGTACTAGATAAATATGATGACAAAAGGAACAAAAGGTTTGCTAGCAAACAACCAAACTCAGAAAGCACCAAGAACTCCATAGATTGTTCATTTCTTTCTACGGAATCAGAAGAGGAACATTTCTCAACCATTCAAGCATAAATCCTCTATCAGTATAGCCTTTGACTCCTTGTATTGGAATAATGGGTTTACTGTAGATTCTATATATTATGATTTGATAGCTATTTTCAAGTTTTATAAAAATTTCTTTTTTGGTAAATTTAGTATTATTTTAAATTGCTTACTAATTATTATTATTTTTTAATTGAAGAATTTTGAATGGAATGTAGATTTAAACAAAGAATTTCCTACCTCTACCACTGATTTTGAATCCAGTCGAAAATTGAAATCACCAAAGATAAAATATGAAACTCGTTCAAACCGCTGATCTATAATTCTGAAAAGACAAACAAGACAAACATTAAATGTTTAATTTAATTTAACATTTAAATTAAATGCACATCATCAAAGAATTTGGATGAAGCAATTTTCTGGAGGAAGGTGGGGAATCAGAAGCCTTGAATGATCTCAAAAAATATAAATGGATTAGAATAAACTGAGAAGACTTGTATTCTTATAAATTTAATGTTAATGTTAATGTTTATTAAACTTGTATGCCGCCCTTCTCCCGAAGGACTCAGGCGGCTCACAACAGTAAAACACAATAACAATAATAATAAAAAAATCAAAGAATAAAAACCATAAGACATTAAAAATCCATAAAAAACAGTAAAAAACAATGATCAGCAATGGCCGGTGCATTGGAAAAGCCACGTCTTCAAGTCAGGGCGGAAGGAGCAAAGGTCAGGAGCTGTCTGGAGCTCAACGGGCAGTTCGTTCCAGAGGGTCAGTGCGCCCACAGAGAATGCCCCCCCGGGGGCTGTCAGTCAACATTGTCTGGCCGACGGCACCCTGAGGAGGCTGACTCTGTGGGAACGCACTGGACGCTGGGAGGATACCATCGGCAGAAGGTGGTCCTGCAAGTACCCCGGGCCTAAGCCATGCAGGGCTTTAAAGGTTAGCACCAGCACCTTGAAGCGCACCTGGAGGACAACTGGCAACCAGTGCAGCTCGGGCAGGAGAGGTGTAACACGAGAGTAGCGAGGTGCTCCTGTAAAAATCCATGCGGCCGCATTCTGAACCAGCTGCAGTCTCTGAGTGCTCTTCAAGGGCATCCCCATGTAGAGGGCATTGCAGTAGTCCAGCCTAGAGGTGACGAGGGCATGAGTGACTGTACATAAGGCATCTCGGTCCAGGAATGGGTGCAACCGGCGCACCAGGCGTACCTATGCGAAGGCCCCCCTGGTCATGGCCGATCATCCAGAGTGCGAATCCAGGAGGACACCCAAGTTGCGGGCCCTTTCCAAGGGAGCAAGAAGCTCCACCCCCATCAAAAGCGATGGGACTTCATGGACACGAGACGCCGGTACCCACAGCCACTTGGTCTTGGAAGGGTTGAGCCTGAGCCTGTTCCTTCCCATCCAGGCCCACACCACCTCCAGGCATCGGGACATCACGGCAAGGGCATCACTGGGGTCGTCTAGGGGGGAGAGATGGAAATCTGGGTATCATCTGCATATTGGTGATACCTCACCCCAAAACCACAAATGATCTCACCCAGAGGCTTCATATAGATGTTAAAAAGGAGGGAGGAGAGAACTGACCCCTGAGGCACCCCACAAGTGCCTAGAGGTCGATCTCTGCCCTCCCACCAACACAAACTGCGAACGGCCCAACCCCTTGAGTGCCTCCCACCCCCAACCCCTTGAGCCATCGCAGGAGGGTACCATGGTCGATGGTATCGAAAGCTGCTGAGAGGTCAAGTAGGAGCAGGATAGAGGAGTAAACTCTATCCTGGGTCTGCCAGAGATCATTTACCAGAGCAACCAATGCCGTTTCCGTGCTATAACCGGGCCTGAAACCAGATTGGTACGGGTCCAGATAGTCCACTTCCTGCAGGAATTGTGGAAGCTGACATGCCACCACAGTCTCGACAACCTTTGCTACAAAGCGAAGGTTGGAGACAGGACGATAGTTGTTAAGCAAGACTGGGTCTAAGGCAGGCTTCTTGAGGAGAGGTCGCACCACTGCCTCCTTAAGTGAGGCAGGGAAGAACCCCTCCCTCAAAGAAGCGCTGACAATTGCCTGGAGCCAGTCTCCTGTCACCTCACGGGCTGCCGAAACTAGCCAGGAGGGACATGGGTCCAATAAACAAGTGGAAGCGCTCAGCTTTCCCATGATCCTGTCCACATCATCCATGGAAACAGGGTCAAACTCAACCCAGATGTTACCACCAAGACCAGTCCCCGTCTCCTCGCTGGACTCTGTCCAGTCGGAGTCCAAACCCGTCTGGATCTGAGCGATTTTATCCTGCAGAAACTGCGCAAAATCCTCAGCCCTGCCCTGCAAGGGGTCATCCCTCACTCTCTGATTAAGCAGAGAGTGGGTCACTCTAAACAGGGCTGCTAGACGGTTTTCTGCGGATGCAATGAGGGCGGAGAAATATGCACGTTTCACCACTTCCATCACCACTAAATAAGCCTTAATACAGGATCTTAATAGTGTTCGGTCAGACTCGGATTGGAAGGCTCTCCAACAGCCCTCCAGGCATCTTTTCCAGTGCTTCATCTCCCGGAGCTCCATAGTAAACCACGGGGCCACTCGAGATCTGCGTCGGATCAGAGGCCGCAAAGGTGCGACTCAATCCAAGGCTCCAGCAGAGGCCCGTTCCCAGGCTGCCAATAGAGCCTCAGCCGAGTCGTGGGTTAGGGAGGCAAGAAATGGCCCAAGCTCCGTCTAGAACCTCTCCTGTTCCATCAGGCGCCTGGGGCGGAACCTTCCCACAGGTTCCGCCTCCCAGCAGCGGGGAGCGGTGGACTGAAAGTCTAGCCTAAGGAGGAAATGATCGGACCATGACAGGGGTTGGATAGTTAACGCCCCCGTACCCTGATCATTTATCCACTGCCCAGAGATAAAAATCAGGTCAAGTGCTATGAGTTGGGTCCTGAACAACCTGAGTCAGGTCCATGGCCGTCATGGAGACCATGAATTCCTGGGCTAACTCAGATGTCTCGCCGATTGAGGGAGGTTAAAATCCCTCAAGACCATAAGCCTGGGGAGCTCCAGCGCCAATTTGACTAAGACAACAAGCAGCGCAGGCAGGGCCAAAGCCATGAAGCCTGGGAGACAGGTACGTGATCAACAGGCCTGACTGAACTCCAGGATCCCATTTCAAGAGGAGGGACTCACACCCACCTATCTGAGGAACAGTGGCCTACCTAGGACCAAGACTCTCTTTAATAACCACCGCCACCCCTCTGCCCCTGCCCTGGTGCAGCACCTGGAAGCCTGGTAGGCATAATTCAGAGAGAGGGACTCCTCCCTCCTGGCCCAACCAGGTCTCCGTAATGCAAGCCAGGTCCGCGCCCTCATCAATAAGCTCTTGAACAAGGGGAGCCTTATTCACCACGGACCTGGCATTCAAATACACCAGCCGGAGTCCAGGGTCCTGCACTCCTGTACCCCCAGGGGAGCAAGGAGAGCGATGTGGGCCGGAAAATTTAACTATACATCTCTGTAGCTTTTCAGATATTTGCAAGATCTCTCCCTTCCCAAATAAAAGTTTTGTAAGTTGCATATAACTGTGCATTACATTTTATTTTGAACATGCCATGAATCAGATTTCCTATAAAAAATTGTGATTACTCACCCAGTGGAGTGATAAATTTTAATAGAATAAGAAAGAATGTAGCCAAGTCATGTCATCAGAATTAATTTTATGTTTCTCAGTGGGAGGATCTACTGCTATTTCACACAGTTATTGTCTGATGCTTGTATCATATTATCAAACATATTCTAATGTATCTGCAAGACTTACAACTCAATTTACAGGACTGCCAAATATATGGTCAGATTAAATTATTTTAGGAGTAGAATGAGTATAGTGCTTGTAGCCTTCAGCACACACCCGCATTCATAAAACATGATTTGTGCTTATCATAGAAGTGCTATCACACAAACACACACAAAATTTAATCTAAGCTTATTATATATAAACCATCAATCCATCCCATCCCAGCCCATCCCACAAATATAAATTAGATTCAGTTACTTGGTATCTCTTGATATTATAAAAGACTTATTGGTACTAAGAACTAGATATGCCTGCCTAAAATTTATGCACAACAGACAATAATACAGGGCCAGTATTCCTATATTAAAAAGGGTAAAGGTAAAGAAGAAAAAGCAATTAAGTCATTGTGGAAGGCATCTTGTCACCACAGAGGAACTATAAACAAGAAAGTTGATCGATGATTAAATTATGTAGCATCAAAAAATCAGCAGTTTCATTTATAAAGTTGTTTGGGACAGAAAAACAATATTGTATAGTACTGCCATATTCACTGTATCTTCTACCGGTATATACTGGTAATCACATGTTCTGATAAGATTTAAGTACCAAGTAATATTTCTGTTTGTCTGAATATTGATACATATAAGGCAAAAAAGGTATTATCTCAAACAATTGCTTTTGTGTGTGTGCTCTAGAAACTGATTTTACATTGAAAGGACACAGTTTTACCAATCTTATATTTATCTTCTGGACTATCACTTCCTTCCTGATAATGTCAAAGAGTCTATTTCTACAAATTTTCTTGTTTGGCTGAATCAAACATAGAAGCTGAATGATTAATCTCAGTTCTAGATGTTTGCCCTGCACAACATTAGTACTGCAAATATTTATCTTCCATTTATTTTTTGAAGATACACCACTTTTTGGCAGTATTGAGCAATGAGACTTATATTGTCCTCCTGAACAGAATAATTCATTTATAATGATTCATATTTATACGCTGCTATGAGGAAAAAAAGTTTAAAAGGCAAACATTGAACTTTTGAGATCCTCTACCCACTGTATAGGGATGGTCATGTCATCCCTTCAAGGTGGACCAGACTAGGGAATCAAGGTTATGAATGCCTGGATACAGGCTGGTGTACCTAAACACCAGGTCCGTGGTTAACAAGGCCCTCCTTATTAAAGACCTTATTGAGGAGGAGGCCGCGGACCTGGCATGTATCACGGAGACCTGGTTGGGCCCAGAGGGAGGAGTACCGCTCTCTGACCTCTGCCCGCCAGGTTACCGTGTGTTACACCAGCCCCGACTCCAGGGAAGGGGCGGGGGTGTGGCGGTCGTTGTAAAGGAAAGTCATGTACTTCTTTGTTTACAATTAATATACTGGTACATAATTTCAGCCTTGACAAAACTATAGACAAACAGCCAATGCTTAACTGTAATTTAAAAACACCTTGCTCTGGAGGAGATATGTTGACCTACTTCAGAGTATTAGAATCTTAGCTTAACAAGTTCAGATATTGATCTGTTTTATTCAGCCATTTTATCCTCTTTTATACCAGCAAGTACTGTAATAGGTTATTCATTTATCTATATACTCCTCACAGTTTCCAAATAAGCAAAGATAAGATACCAATTTCAAACAATTTCATACTCTAGCTTATCTTAACCATTCATTACACGATTTCACTTTGCACATAACAAAAAGTTACAGAAAAGTCTAGATAACTGTTGTGGTTAAGGGTAGATATAGGTTGCTTTCTTTCTTGCTTGCTTGTTTAAATAAAGGAAAGAGCAAAGAAGGTATATAGGTTCTCAAAATCATTCATCTCTTGCTTCAGTAAAACAAGAGGTTGACAATCCAAACACACAAATTGACTTCTAAGAAATGAGCAGGATATGGAATATTGTTGTTATATAAACCATATAACTTTTATTACCAACTATAACAGCATGCAGCTCATCTATCAATTTCTTAAAAATTAGATGAATCTAAAACAAAAATCCCAACACAGGCAGCAGGCAAGAAGTCACTAAGATAGGTTGAAAGTACACTGTGCAATCCAAAACTAAGACTAATACATTTGTACAGTTCACATCACATTTACTGCATTGAAACAGGCTGAATCTAAGATTTCTTTTAATTCTTCACCTAGGTTATCATTATGGCATGCTTACAGTTCCTATAATCCAAAGGGTCAATGTAAATTATAATCTCATAAATAATATACTCGCACACATATTTATGCATACATCCTAAAGAAAGCTCTTCCACATGATATTGTTCTAAAAAATGTGATATAGTATTCAAAGAGAAAAAAGCAATAAGCAACTACAAGAAGATACTAGAAGTTTTTGTTACATTTTCATAACAATCATAAGAATTACAATTAAACATCTAAAGTGGAAGAGGGAAGCAAAGAAAATATTTCTTACGATCAGCTTGTACTTGAACAACATATCCTAGGGTCAAGGCCATCCTTTGCGAATCAACCGTAGTCAAACGTTTAGCAGCTATTGTGCCCAACAAAGGTTTCCCATTGTATAAAGTATAGTAAGTCAATTCAGCAGGCTCCCGGGGACCTGGAATTCGCTGCATTTTTACCATCTTAAAAACATACACACACACAAAAAATAAAGACCATAGAAAGCAATTACATCTGTAATGTTAATACGTTCATTTCTGTATCCTGCAAAAGACATTAATTTGTAAATAGGCTTGTAAATTTAAATTACATTTTCAATTAAATCTGCAATATTCATGAATATTCAGAAGGAAGTTATTTAGTTCAGAAATACCAGTGGGAACTTGTCTGTATCCCATATTGACAAGTTATACATAGACAGGGCTACAAATCTCAGTATTCCAAACACTAACTCTTTGTTCAGGAATTGATTTCCCTGGCAGAATGCTCACAAACAAAACCTGGCTGGATTAGTTCATTTATTGAGAGAAATGGATGAATCAAAAATAAGCATACAAAATTTGTCTTCTATAGTACACAGGAATATAAACCTACTAAACGCCACGATTTGCATTGTAAGCATAGTCTTTTCACCTGTCAGGATAAGAAGAATTTTCACTGTTGTCTTGTTATCTATGAAAGTCACTTGATTTATGTTCACATAATAGCCCACTGCAAATTATTTGCATTCCTTTCACATTACAGTTTCTAAGTACTAAATTAATCTGAGTGATTCCAGCTTCTTGGTGCTTCATAAACTCTGCTCCAATCCAAACAGATCAGACACCTAGGTTCACACACCAAATAACACAATCTTGCTCTTAGGTTTTCTTTTTTGCAACCATGTGCAGATCAGAAAACCAACTAATGGAGGGGAACAGTAATTGGGGAAAGTCCTCCCCCAAACCTGGAATACCTTTATTCATGTGTGCTATAGGTACATTAAAATATTTGGTACAATATTTCATATTACCTACATAAAACAGAAAACTTTGGTGTAAAAATCTCTCCCATTAGCAACCAAACATTCAGTGGAACAGATATATATATATATATATATAAAACCTGAAATATTTTCACATGTCTCATTTTTAACAAAGAGATGAAGAAAAAAACAACTGGGAGTTGTTCTAATTTTAACCTACCAAAATTTGTAATAAAAATGAACAGAAAAACCTTAATCTCCCATAATCTTTATTATAACATTAAGTTCCTGGTTGATATCTCCCAAAATACTGCAAAAGAAGGAGAAATTTAAGAATTGTCTTTAGTTCTTGTCTCTACCTGCACAGTAAAGCTGCCAATAGTAGTAGCTCGTTTAAATCGTCTTTCTTGTTGATGAGACATCATGAACAGTGGTGCTAAACGTTGCTCCATGAGTCTTGCAAAACTTTGGTTATTCACCCCCAGCAATGTAATGTCAACTCCCAGTAAAACTACAAAAAGAGAAGGAAAATACATACTGCAGCAGTGAGTTAAAGATATATAAACATATACGCTTAAAAAATGTTTTTCTTTCAACACTTTCAAGTAAATCCAGCATAGGGCCTGTACATGTATACAAGTACTACGTGACCTTTAATTGGTTGTTAAAATATGTCTTAATCCTGCAACATTTGTAAAAAGTTTTTATTGAAAAATGGCTTGGAAGCACATTCCACAAATCCTATTGTGGACATTAGCTTATACCATTTTATAGCTATTCTTATTATTAGTGTCAGAGTTCCAAGTAACACCCCACAACGAAAGAAGACTCCGAGGCTAGAAGTTCCTCAAAGTTCCATCCCCACCCAAAACAAAGTCCAAGTCCCTTCTCCTGCACCTACATGTCCATCACATGGTCCAATCAATGTGCATCGTCCCAACTGGAGATGCTTCCCAGTCATACCACTCGAGGTGCAGGGCAGGATGTCCTTGACTCTCAGAGAAAAAAATGTTATTATGGCTAGATATTTCCCCAACTCCATACAATCCCCCCTCCCAGGTTCTCACAGCACTAAATGTGACAGCCCTGAAGATCCAAAGTAAAAGATGGCTTCCAGGACTGACAATTAGAAGCTTATATATTTTTTCACTGGTGCTCTAAAAGGTTAAATAGTTGTTTTATTTGCATTATTTTATTTTACTTTGATTATTGTTATATATATGATTTAAATATTGATTTCCATGTGGAGACCATCCTTGTAAATTATGAACAGATGACAATTACAATAAAAAAATGAATTGCTATGTTAAAAATGATCATAAAAATATGGACAAAATGTTTTCATGGGTAATCACAATTGTTAAAGGTCACAGTGAAATAACAAACAGTGCCTGCACACACATACATTTCCTATGCTATGTTGAATATTGTACATTAAAAAAAAATCCACACAACATTTGAAAGTGCCAAAAGAGAAAAAAGAAATTTCTAAAAGACCAGAGAAACAGAGTTGTAGTTTATTTATCGAGAAATGGAGAACAGGGACTCCATTAGATTTACACTGGGAATCACAGAAACACAAGAAATATTTGTCCCTCCAAGAAATGACTGGTTTCTACTTACGTTGCAACCCAAACAAATTGGAAATAATCAGCTACATAACAAAGTATTTGTTTCAATTCAGGAGATAAATGTTCTCTGTGGAAGTAATTTAAACCAAAGCACAGCTGTACAAAACCTGCAGATTAGAAAGTTCCATATTTCTCCACAAAACTGCAACATGAATGAATTGTGCATGAATGAGTTGCATTGCAGAAAAATATGTTTCATATTCTCACTTTCTTAAGCAGAGAAATTATGCAACTTGCATAGTTAACCATGCATACTGAGAATGTTCATGTTTTCTTAACTACTGTGTTCTAGGGTTTAACAAAAACAAAATGAAAAAAAAATAAGCAAATCCCACTTGTATTTTTCCAACAATGTCTTTTATTCCTTTAGACAAACTGTATTTTCTCAGAAAATTAATCTCACTGGTAGAGTTGTTTGGTATGTAGGGGGCAGATTGTTGAAAAAGGAGAGCTAGCAGGGGAAAATCAACCCTTCTCATATGCATGGTGAGAGGAACAGTGTAAGTATGTTGCTATGAGACAGCCAGATGTATATATGGCCAATATGTATTTATAAATCAACACTTTGTATACCTTGTTATTTTTGTTAAGGTTCTGAAACTTGTAAAACCTTGGGCATATTATTTTTGGATATGAAATTCAGTTGTTTTTTCAAAGAACTAACTGAATAAAGCAATAATTTGCTGAAGTCTCAGACTATTTAATACTTTACAAAGTCACCTAAAAAGGGCAGATATCGCGCTCATTTTAACAATGTCAACCTCACAATGTCAAGGTTCTCATTAGGAAAATGCTGTCTTAAAAAAAAAACTCTTTACCTGTAATCACCCAGTAATCTCTAGTTGCTTCTGAAGTATCAAGATTTGGATATTCCAGTGCTTTAAAATAAAACAGGAAACAAAGCAATCAAATACTCAACTAGCTTCACATTTTCCAAATTGTCTTTTTTTTCTTGTGCTGTGCCAAGTTTATTCTGCAAAATGTCAGTTTTGTTTTTTTACCAGGAATCCCTGCATGCAAGTATTCCTTATTTCTAAATGTCTCAATAAGCTCCAGAATCAGATTGTCAAGCTCATATACAAAGGGAAAATCACACAGATCATCTATACTTTCCAAATAAGTTTTATAAATTTTTTATTATTTATTTATTTATTTATTTATTTATTTATTTATTTATTTATTTATTTATTTATTAATTATTTGCATTTATATGCTGCCCTTCTCCCGAAGGACTCGGGGTGGCTTACATAATCAAAAATAAACATCAATAGTATACATTAAAAATATTAAAAATAAATGCAATTACCAAATAAAGCCAGGATAAAATTTAAAAAATTTAAAAACAATAATCTAAAAAATCCCATCACCTCAGCCTATTTGATGGAAAAGTAAGGTTTACATTATAAATTGTGCAGCGGAGAAAATGTATGAGTTGGTGTTCTTTGGCAATCAAGCCCTGCATGTAATTTATTGCTACTCCTATCTGGCATATAAACTGAAGTCATAATTCCCTTCAGAATTTGCTAATCAGGTTTTGGGTAACTGTAAAAATAAAAGACAACTAAAATGTGATTATAGTGAAGGTGGGAAAAATCCATTTCAAAACCAGTTCAAAGGGTTGGAAAAAAGTTCAGCCAGATGGTGGGCAGAGACAACAGAAGTCAGGGAAAATCATGTTCAGAGGGTAATCGGGAAAATAGTTTCCTTCCCTCAGATTAGCTTTCTTTTTAAAGGGAGTCTTTTAGAGTTGGAGTTTTCTCCTTCAGAAGCAACTGAAAGCAAGGAAGGGGGGAAAGTATATTTCCCCAAAACAGAAGCATTTGTTAGATTTGTTAGATTTGTTAGATTTGTTACATCTATAAATTTAGGCAGAAGTTAGGATTAGTAAAATTTGCTGTAGTATAGATTCCTTATTAGATTCATTGAGATCTTGTCTCTATGAAATTGTGAGAGTTCCTGGAGCTGAGGGAGCAATTAGTTCTTGATTTAATAGTGATTAAAATCAATCTCTCGAGACAGCAATTGTTCATTTCTTCTTTTTTTCTTCCTTCTAATTTCTTCTAGGTCACTAATAACACTCACTGAGTTATTCTATATAAAAAAACCTAAATAAATTCTTTCTTTTGAAAGAAGTATTTTTTTCTTCATCGTATGCCTTCTTCTTGTCTGGTCTATTCAAGGAATAGGACTGCCACAAGGCTCTTCTCTGGAAAATGAGTGAACAAGAGGGTATGCAATATATACCCTCTGAAAATGTATTTTCAAAAATAATATATTTTCTGACCTTTGCACAACTTTAGGACAATTTTGTGTGCATAACTACCAAAACCTTCATTGTGAAATGTTAGCAAATTTAGGGAAACACTATATTGCACAGAAAATCAGCGTCAGGAAGAAACAGTCTATTTAAGCAATCTCTATACCCTGCGAGGGGCAAAAAAAGGACGGAAAAAGAAAAAAAATATGTCAGGCATAGGTCATTGTGGGAGACAATATTGAATGGGGAAGCAACAATCAGGGATCTTTACAGCATTTCTCTTTCTCCCTCAGAGACATGTGTTCACTTAGCAACCATTTCGCTTAATAATATTTTTCTTTTGTTTTAAGGAATGGATTGCAGTCGCTAAATAAGGGGACAATATTTAGACTAAGCAACAGGCCTCCTCTGCAGCAGCTCCAGTTTCAAAACTCTTTCTGTATGAAGCTTCATGTAGCCCCCCTACTTGTCAATATCTATTAAGAAATTAAAATTGTATTATTCCTTTGATGAGCTTTCATCCCTGATTGATTGAATGAGAGCATCTACCTTGGGGTATGATTTATTCTATGGTTGCTCTAGTCCACAAAAAGCCCTTCAAGATTGGGGGCAGATTATAATACACAAACAACATGCAATAAGTAACTATTTTCTAAATTGGTAACCACCCACATGTTTTGGTCATGCTGGGGAAGATGAAAATTGCAAACTGGATTGGTTAAAGCTGATGTGCAGTCAACAGACCCATATGTATGTAACAATACATATCCATACAGATAATATGTCCAAAATAAATGCTAATTCATTCATTAATACATTAAGAGCATTTTAATTTAAAAGACAGGTATACTGATGTGCCAACATTCACATATGCCATGTAAGAAGAAACATATTTTTGAGCAATCAATTATCAAAAGTATATTTCATTACACCAATTTTATTCTATTTATGACTTTTTAAATCATGTATGAAGGAGATTTTACAGCCTAAAGGGAAATGACAGTATGAAAATGCTTCGTGCCTTTACCAATAAATTAAAATTATGCAGTAGCAAATTAATAAGATCTTTCTAGATTGTTATTTACAGAAGAGAAATCATGAACCTTGTATGATCTTCAGATTTATGAGACAACATAGCAAAAAAGCAACAAAAAACGTAATTATGTGAAAGAACAGGAGAGGGCTGCAATATAATGAAAAGAAACATGAAAAGATATAATTTCTGAAAGATTCTTCCTCAGTACCAAATTTAAGATAAAACCCCTCTTGGTGTATATAATGTTGAAAGAGTAAGAAAAATTTGTTCCATCAACAAATGAACAGAAGGTACGTTGGTTCTTATCTGATACGTGCCTTCTCATTGGCTGGAGACATCAGCCAGAATGGGTTAACTCGCCTATCAGCGAAGGATTGAGCCTGTCATTTTTCCTCTTAGCCCCGCCTCCTTGCTAGAGGATCCAGCTTTCGGTGAATGGGACTGGACAGACCCGACGTGTTGGACCAAAAGACACCATGCACCTAAAGACAAAGACCAGACACACACACACACACACCCCACAGCAGGGAGGGACTGGCTGACGTCTCCAGCCAATGAGAAGGCACGTATCAGGTAAGAACCAACGTACCTTCTCCATTTTGGCCTGAGACATCAGCCAGACTGGGACCT
>JANHFM010003493.1:55959-66007 GCA_032468115.1 Grayia smithii | reverse complement strand
AATACCACCTCTGACTGGCCCCACCCCATCTATTCTCTGCCTCCCGAGTCCCAGCTGATTGGGAGGAAATGGGGATTCTGCAGTAACCTTCCCCTAGAGTGGGGTGGGAATGGAGATTTTACAGTATTCTTCCCCTGCCACGCCCACCAAGCCACACCTACAGAACCGGTAGTAAAAAAATTTGAATCCCACCACTGTTGGGAATGTGAAAAATATGAAGGGACATTCTCGCATTCACAGTAGACCTATGAGAAAGCCAAGAAATTTTGGATACAAATACACACGATGATACAATTAAATTAAAAAAAAAAAGCAAGAAATTTTTATTCAAACTTAAGAATCTGAATTGGAAAAGACTTGTGGAAGATTAATTTTACACATGGTAATGGCAGCAGGATTATTATATGAACAAAGAACACTGAAATTCCAACAATGGAGAAATGGATCATAAAAAAAGGTCAGAACTACTGGAAATGGCAAAATTAACCTACATAGTCATGGAGAAAACAAGTGCTTTTTGGAAAGACTGGAAGCTTTTTACGGACCTTTTGCTAAAAGAAGGGGGGAATCAAATTGGTGGTTTATGCATTTAAAGATTGAAATAGATGAGAATTAAATAAGAGATTGAAAATATTTCTGGAAGAGTTAAAGGCAGGGGGAGACAATAGGTTTGTTAATAGCCATTTAACAGAAGGTTAGAAATCAAAGTATTTCATAACTTTAGTTTTCTGTTTTGCCTTTTTCCCATTTCTTCCATTTCTTTCTTTTCTGTGCTTTTTTTTTTAGTTTGCTTTTTACTTTATGTAAAATCAATAAATATAAATTAAAAAAGAGAACTGAAACCTTTTCCTGTCGATTTCTGCAAATTAAGTGGTGGATGAGTGAATATTACCAGAAAGGTAGTAAAGTAGTGAGAAAGAGTACATAGGTGTATGACATAATTTATGTTATCCTAATCTCTTCATCTCTCTGAGAGGCTGAGTGAATATGCATTGTATACTGCATACAATTCTATAGGTAAACCAAAGAAATGATCTTTGCAATTTTACTTCCATCACAACCATATACCACTTCATATATTTATTTGTCTTCTTTAATCTTCTCACCTCTCTTATTTTAAAGATTTCACTACCACTTTCACTATCTCTACCACTCCTTTCTTGATCTATCACTTCCATTTAATCTATTCTTTCTTCCTTCATATTTATGTTGTAACTTGATCCTCTTTCATTTTCTGTATATAATCAAACTAGCTCAATAAACTTTTTTTGTACTTGACACTCATTTTTTCATTCCTCTACATTTCTTCAGCATTCTTGACCCCATTTCTTCTTGCTGTAACATGTGCATGTATCCTGTTCCCACTGCATTCAGCTTATTTGATTGACATACCCCAAAAGGGCAGAAACATTCCTCACAAGAGAACATCTATCCATTACTTCTCTGTAATTTCTATACTTTTTTTTAATACTGTATTCATTAAACATGAAACTCAGTCAACTGAACATTCAAAAATGTATCACAAATACCATTGACTGGTGCTAATGGTTGATACGGGTTGCTCCCAACGTCCTAGGTATCAACCAAGTACCCTCTTAAGATGTACAATGTTATGTTGTTGCTGTTGTTAACTATTTGGTCATTAATATAGTATATGGATGACAGGCAAATAACTTGTAAATAGATTTAGTAGTTTAAAAATTTTGGGGGGGGCTGTTTCACAAGGGGTGAGAAACTAATATTGTTGTAATATATTAATCTGTATTCAACTAGGGAGGATAATATGTGTATATGTGTTAGGTGTTTTTTCAATGTATTTTAATGTTTTGTATTTTAATGTTTAATGTTTTGTTTGTTTTGTGTTTTTTCTTTGTTTTTTTTTAAATAAACTTTTTAAGTTTTTTGAATTTTTATTTTAACTTTTTTTTTATAAAATAAAAATAGAACAATAAAATAGGGAATAATATAAAGAAGACTTACCTTCAGCAATTGTTAATGGTGGGAAAGTAAGATAGAATCCCACCAGTTCTGCTGAAAGCTGATTAAGAAGGTTGCTTGAAACTGTGCCATTTAAGACTGTACTTTCATTTCTCACCACATAAAACAGAGTAACAGCCTGAGACACATTTGATGTGTTCAGGATCTGAAAAAATGAAACAATTGCAATAGGGAGAGAGTGGATAAATTCATTTTGATTTATTGCTCTTTCCATTTATTATTATATTAGTGCAAAGATCAAGGGTAAATGTTAATCATGCTATTACTGTAAAAGACACATGCATCCATGTATTTTCACTCTTTAGATGGACAATCCAACCAACCCAACAGGCAGTAGAAAATAATATTTCTATTTCACAAACAAAAACTCATCTTGGAAGCACATTCTTTATATCTATAATGATGGGCCATTTGGATATATCCTTAATTTTTTTTATTTTTTATTTTTTATTCCATTTATACCCCGCCCTTCTCCGGAGACTCAGGGCGGTTTACAACTTTGAGCACAACTCATGCGCCAATTGCCTGTACATATGAAAGAAAATGGTAACATTTCTGTTGTTATGTTTGATTCTGCTCCATTTTTAAATTTTAAGAGCTGAGCATTCAAAACATTCAAATCTCATTTGTTCTTATAGCTTTTCCCACCCATCTAATCTGCAGGGCTATTAACTATACAAATTATAAACAATTTAATACTATGGAAAGTAGAATTGGGGGAAAATGGGAGAGGGAACAAGCAGGTGAAGTAAAAATGGCATGTTCCATGCATGGGGGAGACAATAAATCAATCAGGTTTCTTCCATTAAAACAAATAGGGAGTGGAGGAAGTTCAAATGGGAAATGTGTCTTGTCTTCATGGTAATGCCATTTTCAACAGAGTAATGTTATGCCCACAAAGTTTACCACATGCTTTCAGTGCATATTATGCAAGTCTAATTGCACAGACCTGCAGCAAACATCTGGGGCAGACAAGACTGCCATCCTTTCTTGATGCTCAAAGAAGAAGCAAAAGAGCACACATAACTCTTCCTCATCTCTATTAGTTTAAAAAAAGCCCCCAAAAATATGCTGTGCATCATGCATGAATTGAAGGAACCAAACAAATTCTTGCTTACAGGCACATTCTAAATGTAAGAAAACTCAAACAGATTTAATACAATGAGATAAAGATCTCATCTATGATAGGAAGATGATATTACAAGATTCTGTACTGATGAAGGACAAAAATACCGCAAGAGAGGGAATATACAGGTATCAGGTCCAATCACTCCTATCACTCTTGTTCATTGCTGGCTTCTTGTTCTATCTGCTTTGAGGGTAATTATTTTCTAAGAACCATTGAATTATATTAAAAAATGAACATATTTATATGATACTAAAAGGTGTTAAAAGTTTAAACTGATAATAATATAGATCAGATTGCTCATATAAAATTATTCAAATGCCAAATAAATTATTTCTTGTTCTAAATTCAAGATTTTTTTCATAAAGCAATTACTGTATATGATTCATACTCTTTCTATACAAAGTAAACAGTTCACTTCTGCCAATCAAGTTTATCAAGCCAAATTTTTGACACTTCTTTCCTTTGGCATGTCCCTGTGGATTTCTGGCATGACTAGTCAACTAGAAAGGATCCTATCAAACTTTGTTTTGATTTTTACCACTCAGTATATAGAATATGACTACATATCTGGAAGTGAGCATATAATTAACTGAATGTAAAATTTGGGGAAATGTTTGAAATGATTATTGAATTCTGCCATTGCTTTATTGCTGCATACATTGCTGTAAGATTCCTTCATCAAACAGTAGGTGGTCTCAGGAAAAAAACAGTTATGATGGCACATATCTTTTAGTTAGTTATAGCTTTTAAAAGATTGCAATATCCATAAAATAAAAATAACTGGTTTAGTTTTACAGCATCTGAGAAATGTAGCCAGTAAGTTTTACCACTATATTTTTAAGTAATCTTTCAATAATAACTATAAATAAGGGGTTGAGATCCATTATTCATACAGCTTAACTGCTTTTAAATTTGGAACCGGACAGTATTCACTTTAATTGGTGCCCTCTGCTTTCTGAATTAGTCAGTTAACACAATTCAATTGGTTTTTGCAGATACTGAACAGGATTTTGGTCCTCATGTTCTCTTTGTAATTTTATAGGGAGACCAGTTTGAGAAGAATCCTGTCATTGCTAATTACTGTGCATGAGAGTCCTACAACATCTAACTAACTCATTCATTCATTCATTTATTCAAAATATTTATATTTATACCCATCCTGTAGAACACAACCCTGGGAGCCTAAAAGTAATAAACACAAACAAAAGAAAACCAAGAAAAACCAGGCATCCAATCCATCATCAACATTTATTCATGCAATCTGCTTAGCAGATAAATAATTGCAGAGGGGATAAATACATTTCTGCATTTCTGAATCTTTTTTTTAATACAAAGTCCAGCTCAAAATCTCAAATTCTGTTTCTCAGAGCAGACACACACAGTATTCCTTGAGATCCATCAACAGTATTCCTTTGGCTCCAAAGAAAGTGGCATATTGAACAGAAAATTGTGAGAGATGTATAGAAATGAAATACAATTTTGTAAGAATAACTGCCCTTGTATATGTTTATATAAATATGGAAGTAAGATTCCATACGTATATGCAGTGGTTAAGGTGTTAGACACAGAATAGGGAAACCTAGAGTCTAGTCCATTCTCAACCATGAAATCTCACTGGGGTAACTTTGGGCTGGTCAGACCAAAATAGGAAGAAAGAGCATTATGGATACTGCTTTGAGCTCCTGTACCAAAAAAAAAGGGCAGGATATAAACCTATTGAATATATGAATAATGAAAGTAAATGGATGATAATACAATAAATGAATAATAAATTACAACTGTCATCATATGAATCATGATTTTTTTTAATAAATGGTAATTATAAAATATATTTATATTGGCCTTCCAATTATATTGACAACAATATGATAAAAATAAGACCTGCAAATAATCTTCACCTGTTGTACGTAGTAATAATTTGATAAAGATAAGATTTTTTACCTGAACATTTAATTTGCTAGTGGTATTCAAGACCTTCCTCTCAGCATCTTGAAATGCCCTCTGCAATCTTTGTTCCATTGTCTGAACAAATCTGCATGACTGTATGTTGTCTGATTCATCCACAAACTGTAATTCTAGATGAACAAGAGCCATTGCATTTAGATTATATTATCTGCCTTGTTAAAACTTACAACTCTACACATATCATGAAGAACAAAGTCTCTTCAAGTCAAACTTATTGACAAGCTTCCAAGTAATATGTCCCCTGAAATAACATCCAAGGCATCCATTTTCCATTAGTCTTTTTATTAGGATGACTTTATCCTGATGACTTCATCAACACGATCAGGTAGTCTTCTTGCAACAGTACTGAAGTGGTTGGCCATTTCTTTCTTCTAGGATGATTTTTACTGCCCTACCTAGCCTGATATTTCATAGAGCTCTCCCAGCTATGCTTAGCTCCATGCCCAGACAAGATCAGCCACATTCATACTAATCAGGATTAAGCCCACTGAATTCAAAACTTACTTCTAAATAAACGGAACAAAATTTACTGCACAAGATTTCATACTATGGCATTAAAACGGAGCATTAAATATATAGTACAAGTATATCTGCTTAACAACCATTTGCTCAGTGACTGTTTGAAATTATGGTGGTGCTGAATAAATGTTACTTATGGCCAGTCCTCAAAATCCTGGCCACAGCAGCACCCCCACAATCACATGATCATGGTCCAGGTAATCAGGTGCCCAGTTTGTGATTACAAAGTTATAGGAAGCTTTGTCACATAATCACTATTTGCAAACTTCCCTGCTGGCTCTCCACAAGCAAAGTCAATGGTGAAGCCAGCAGAGAAGGTCACAAGTTGCTCCCACTTTTTGTCCAGCATGCACAACTCCCCATCAGCCCACAGCCTCTGCCGGTCTTCCTTCAGCTTCTCCTCACTTGCACACAGCCTATGCCAGCCCTCTCACAACTTGCATGCAACCTGTATGCCATCCCCCACAGCACCCCCACGCTCCTTACTTGAGACTCCTGCTTCTCCCTGCTTAATGACTTGAATGTCTTGAAGTTACAATGGCAACCAGGGCTGCCTGGGATTGCTGTTGCTATGTGATGTCATTATGTGATATCACACTTTATAACCACATCTCTTAGCGATGGCAATTCCACTCCCAATGGTGGTCATAACCGGAGGACTACCTTAGTAATGCTAGTAGTATGAAACATTATGTTTCTACTTCAAGTAAATCAATTCCAATCCAACTACCAGTAATTATGATAGATCCAGTCAGTACTGTTGCTTAGAATTTTTCCCTCCTTCCTCTTTAACTCCTTTGCTTTCTGTGTCATGTTTTCAGATGATAAATGTAAAATAGACACTTTTAATAGTGGTATTTGTTAACCATTCTGTGAACCTTTTTGAAGAGTGTTAAAAGCTTTTTTAAAAAGCAGGAAAATAGTGTGATACAGTTAAAGGAATAACAAAAATCAAATGTTGTTGTAACACATATAAAAACTGTGCTTTGTTGCTTCAGACCTAGGAATTTAAAACAAATTTAAGCAATTCTATTAGCTAATTCATAGTTACAATTAAAATAGCTAATTTTATCTAATTAAATGCCACTCTCTTAATTTTCAAGGGGCAGATTGGCCCAATTGTTCTCAAATACTATCTGACAGAAGAACAAGCCTTAAACAATGAAGGGAGGAATACCCACTTCTAATACATTTTGTTTACTGGAGCACAGTGTCTTTAGGGCCAAGTTTAGTTCCCCACTCCAATTTAGAAGAACCTTGGGTGTACAAAGACATTTTTACTCCCTGTTCTAACACTGAAATCTGTAGCTGTACTAACAGATATAACCCTATTACCTCTGAGATTGTACATTAGAGAAAATTTACCTGTTTTCAGCTGAAAATGATAAGCTGGCAATGGGTTCCATGGCAAGGATAAGACAGCAACAGAATGAAGATTTGGCACATGTTTCCTAATATCTAAAGTAGCATTAGTAACACCATAAGCAATTAGCATTTCAATAACCACAGCAGGTATGAAAACGAGTCTGTCCTGAGTAACATAGTAACCAACTGTCACATTGTTTGATTGTTCCAGAATTTCTATCTGAAAAATAAAAAAAGATAAATATGCATTTCATATTCTTCAAATAAATGATCAAGACAAAATTGCCCTTTCAATAAAATTATAAATAATCAAAAAAGTTTTGTTAGATTAACAGACTCACTGAAGAATGAGCATAAAGTGAAAAGCACTTGGCCTTAGGTGACCTGATTTACTTCAAATGGATTATTCTCTTTGTTGACTAATTTAATATTCATTAGCCTTATTACTTTACTAAACTTTACACCAGTTACAGTGTCCTGGAAAAATGCAAGTTGTTATAGCAAAATACTTACAATACGTTTGTTGGTTCTATGTTATACTATATGCAAATATGAAAAAATATTGTAAAGCTTGCTTTACAAGACACTGGAATATTGGCATGGAATACTAACTATGCATTTTACAAATCCATACAGACCATTATTCTTTTGGAGTAAAGGAAAAACAGCAATGAAAGGGATACTAAAGTTGTAGAAACCAAAATATTATGCAAACCAGAGAACAGCCTAATTACAGTAATAGCTCTCTATTGTATCTCCTTAAATATTCTGAAAGTAAATTTTGTATGCTGTTCCCCTTTTTCAAATAGCTCTATTGCTTCTCCTACAAATTAACTGACCTTAGCTGAATAACAGAGTTAGAAGGAACCTTGGAGGTTTTCTAGTCCAACTCCATGTTCAAGCAGGAGACCCTACACCAGGGGTCGGCAACCTTAAACACTCAGAGCCACTTGGACCAGTTTCCTACAGAAAAAAAACACACCAGGAGCCACAAAACGTGGGTGGGCAACTCGATGTCACTCATTCCCACCCAGTCACATGACCTCCCTAGCCATGCCTACCCAGCTACAGAACCATTCTCTATGTCTCTCTCCCCCCTCCCTATCTCCCCCTCTTTCTGCATCTGTGTCTGTCCCTCTCCCTATCTTCCCCTCTCTCTCCCGTGTCTCTCTCCCTCTGTATTTCTCTCCCTCTCTTCCCGTCTCACCTATGTATCACTCTGTATGTGTCTCTCTATGTCTCTCTCTCACCCCCTCTGTGTGTATCACTGTGTGTGTGTCTCTATGTCTCTCTCTCTCTCTGTATGTGTGTGTATGTCTTCCCCCCCCCCATCCCTTTGGGCAACCATCCTTCTCCTCCCCTCCCTCCTCTTGTAACTCCCTGACCAGGAGCAAAGTGCAACAAAGGCTTAAGGAGGTCTTAATAGGATGAGGCTTCTGCTGCACCCCTAGCAGCTCTTTGGTCGAGTGTGGAGGGAGGGAGAGAGAACACGCATGTGTCTTTCTTGAGGGAGTAACTTTAACTCTGTTGAAGCAATTGAAAAGTTCATGTGGATGTGTAATAGTTGCATATTAGGAAGTCATGTGAATTGGCAAAGCAATATGTTACTCTCTCTCTTATACAACATAAATAGTAATTACCTTGGGGATTTCTATTGCCATTTCAAAGTGAGGAGTTCCCATTCCTGTCCCATCACTGGTTGGCCCCACCACTCATTTCTTTTTTGGACTCCATCCCGAAGTGGCAGGAAGCGAAGGCTGCCTTACACGCAAATAAGGCGCAAAGGCAGGTACAAGGGCAGCTTCACTCCTGCACTCTCTGGCGACTCTCCTCCCCCTCCTCCTCTCAGGATGCCCGGGCCAGCTGTGGCAGAGCCAGGAGCGTGTGCAAGTGCAGGGAGACCATCCTTAAGCGAGCCACTGCCTGCCCCGCACGCACCTTTCCTTAGTTTTGGCACTCACTTGAGGAGGGTCTCCCCATGCATGCGCATGCTCCCGGCTCGGCCACAGCTGGCCAGGGGGTTACTAAAGGTGGAGGGGGGAGGAGAGTGCAGGAGTGAAGCTGCCTTGTACCTTCCTTCAAGCCACATTTGCGCGTAAGGCAGCCTTCGCTTCCTGCCGCTTCAGGCTGAAGTCCAAAAAAGAAATCAGGGGCGGGGACAGCCAGTGATGGGACAGGGAGCCGCGGCAGAGGGTCCAAAGAGCCAGTTGCAGCTCCACAGCCGTGGCTTGCTGTCCCCTGAACTAGAGTGAAGTGACATTTCTGAAAATCTCAGTTCAATAGCTTTGGGACATTTAGAATGGATAAACAGATTCAGCGGCATATCCTCCCAAATCTAAGCATAGCTCGAATTTTAAATTGGTTTTAGGTAAAAGTGTTCAATTTCATTAAAAGGGAAGGGAAGCAGAGGGATATACTTTTATGTAACATATATCAGGAATTGAAATACAGTCATTTTATAATGTTAGAATTATGATGCTCTGACAACATCTTTTGGGGGGTCACGTTCCTTATGTTTTTGCCTTTATTTTGTTTGTAGCACATGAAACGGAGACTTAGGTCTCTTGTAATTGCCCTTAATCTTGAGGTAGTTTGGGGTGTGATGCTACTTTGCCTCCTCATGGTGCACCCTGGATAGTATGGCAGTGTGAGCCAAATGACTAGCAACAATTGGCAGCCAGACTACATTGAAGAATTGGCAATTAACAACAGTTGGCAGCTAGATATCTTTGTAGACCTCGTGGCTCTCTATATACATGGCAATGGACATTGGCAGGCTTAAATCCAGGAAGCCCTCTCTGGCACTCGCTCAAACAGCTGTCTAACAACTTTGACATCAACACACAGTAGAAAGGCAAATGGGTTGCTAAAAGCCCAGATACAGGCAGTTATGTAGATGACCCTACACAAAAGGTGCCCGGTTTTGACCTTCCTTGCCAGCTTTGGATAACCCTGAACAGAATCTGTACCCAACATAATGTACCCAAAAGAGCCAAGGTAGCACAATGGTTAGAGTGCAGTACTGCAGGCTACTTCAGCTGACTGCTAGCTGCAGTTCAGCAGATCGAATCT
>JANHFM010003493.1:39758-55859 GCA_032468115.1 Grayia smithii | reverse complement strand
ATACAACATAAATAGTAATTACCTTGGGGATTTCTATTGCCATTTCAAAGTGAGGAGTTTCCATTCCTGTCCCATCATTGGTTGGCCCCACCCCTCTTATTTCTTTTTTGGACTCCAGCCCAAAGCGGCAGGAAGCGAAGGCTGCCTTACGTGCAAATGTGGCATGAAGGCAGGTACAGGGCCACTTTGCTCCCGCACTGTCTGGCGACCTCCTCCCACTCTTCCTCTCAGGACGCCTGAGCTGACTGTGACTGAGCCAGGAGTGTGTGCACGGATAGGGAGACCCTCCTTAAGCGAACCGCTGCCTGCCCTGCGTGTGCCTTTCCTGAACTTTGGTGCTTGCTTGTGGGGTGTCTCCCCGCGCATGCGCACCCTCCTGGCTCAGCCATAGATGGTCGGGAGTTATGAGAGAAGGAGGGGGGAGGAGAGTGCAGGAGCAAATCTGCCCTGCACCTGCCTTTACGCCACATTTGCGTGTAAGGCAGCCTTTGCTTCCTGCTGCTTCAGGCTGGAGTCAAAAAAAGAAATGAAGGGGAGGGCCAACCAGTGATGGGACAGGGAGCCACAACAGAGGGCCCAAAGAGCTGCTTGTGGTTCCGGAGCCGTGTGTTGCCGACCCCTGCCCTACACCATTTCAGACAAATAACTGTCCAGTCTTTTCTTAAAAGTGTCCAGTGATGGAGCAATCACAACTTCTGAAGGCAAGCCATTCCAGTAGTTAATTGTTAGCTAAAAATATATCTAAAATAATAGAAGTCTCATTCCACTGGAATGAGTTGCATGTTCCATTCCAGACACTGCATTTTCAACCAGAGATTGCTCATTGCAAAATGCCCAGATTTTTCAATTTTAATGATCAAAGCTCCTGCTCTGCTTTGCCTAAAATCAAGGAAATATATTCTAAAAAAACCTGGTAAATAAAAATAGTTTGCTTTCATATTTGTAATTTGCAACAATTTTGTCAATTCTATACATTTCCTCAAAGATGTTAAAAAGAACCCTTAGCTTGTGGCTTTAATCTGATTATAAAACAGACACCAAACTTGCTTACTTGTGCATTGACATTTTGATTGAAAGCTTGACGCAATGCCAGGGTGAGACCTTTAGTGACATTTTGTTTCAAGGAGCCACTCAGCAGCAGTCTTCTTGTATTCAGAAACAATACTAGAATGCAAAGATGTGTATTTATTTACAAGTATCCTTTGTTCACTTTTTCTATATTTTTTTCCAAATCACAATGCCTGGCCATATAATTTATAAACAAACTGAATTCAGCAAGGGAATTTACATTCAGTACTGAAAACTTGAACTCAGGTAAAGATTATTATTTACAGTCAAAGACCATTAATTGTTAATATTTTAAACCAACAAAAACAACTATGTCATCATAATCGTAATTAAATAATTAGAAATCCTTATTGATAAACATTTCTTAGAGCAATATTTCTCTTCTAAAAGAATCTGCAGCTTCTCATAAAGTTTCCTAATTTGCTACTTGATGACAAAGTATTCTCTCCTTTCTTTGGCCTTTTAATAAAATTGGCTTTTATACGTGATTCCAATTTTGTAACTGTTCTGGATCCATTTCATCAAATGCTCTCATGAATAGAATATCTGGTGGTGTGACCTTAGAACAACCTCTCCTATCCTGGAAAAGTACTGCAACTCTCAGAAATCTAGGAGCCAGCTTGAGAAAGACTGCCTTGGAGGAAGAAGAGGACAATACAGGGGAATTAAGCAGATCTTGATATTGCCAGCACCTTAGAAAATGCCATTTGTGGAATCCGGAGGTTCAGGAAATCAATGTTCCCTAGCTGGTCCCATCCTTTATCTCCAGGCATAGATTATCCACAGGAACAGAGGTAATAGTATGTTCAAACAGAAGCCTAGAATCAAAGACACAATTTCCCATCTAGAAACACAATGTTCCCAATTCCCAAATCCTACCCATAATCATGGGAAGGCATGTTTCTCATACAGTTCAAATTAGGATCTTCCTAATAAGCTTATACATTAGGAAGGTATAAGACTTCTGGCAAGATCAGAACCAAACAGACTAAAGTTAAGAAGACAGATGAAAACTGCTCCTTGAAGGAGATCTCAAGCCAACAGCAATACATGGGTGGGGAAAGGGGTCAGAAATAATAAATATTGAATTTATTAACAATAGGGTTTATATTTTATACTGAGCAATTGCTAAAACCCATTCTTAACCACTTCTATAATTCTTGTAATACCTTACTTATTAAAGATCTGTGTCTTTGACTTCTTATCAATATGATTCCAAGTCTAGTGTCAGCTAAAAGAAAGTTGATGGTTGGAATGAGGCAGTAACATCAGTTATAAAGCAAACCAGCATATTATCCCTTGTATGTTTGTAAAATCTTTGCTGGACAGTTCCCTTTCTATCTTATACAATTGGGAAACATGCGGCATTATGTGGAGTGCAAAACTGCTAACACTGAAAGGAGTTTCCTGCTATTTCAAGATGAGAAAGTAAAGAAAATTGTAAGGGAATCTTTATAATGAGAATATTAGAATTAGAAAAAGATCTCCCCAAATCTAACCCTTCCTATGCACATAATGTGGACTTACCCTACCTAAAGTCCTTGGAGTCAGACTTTGTTCCTTTAACCATCAAGTGGCGCCCATCTATGTAATACACCAAGATTCTCAATCTACTAGATCTGAAGTCCCCAATCCCCGATCCATGGACTGGCACTAGTCCGCAGCATGCCAGAAAACAGTCCATGCAAACAAGCAAAGCCCTATCCACGGGATGCCGGCAGCCTGTGAAACC
Organism: Grayia smithii; assembly: GCA_032468115.1. Taxonomy (NCBI): domain Eukaryota; kingdom Metazoa; phylum Chordata; class Lepidosauria; order Squamata; family Grayiidae; genus Grayia; species Grayia smithii. The sequence continues at coordinate 53,059 of JANHFM010003493.1, read as the reverse complement.
ACGACTCCTCTGGTCCATGGAAAAAACTCTCTCCAAAGAACCAGTCCCTGGTGCCCAAAAGGTTGGGGCCACTGTACTAGATAACCCTTGGCCTTGAGATTAAGCAGACTTTTCAGCCATTCAGCATTAATGGAAGCACCATTAGTTTTAGAACTGTGCTATAAGAACTTTGAGCTATGCTGGGTAAAAAAAAAAGATTTTAAAAAATACTATCTATCTACCTAGTTATCCTTTTCACTTACTATTCTAATTTTAAAAAACCTGAAATTAATTATTATACTTTCATAATCAAAATCAGTATCTAGCATCCAAATGTACACATATTCATACCTGTCTTAACAAGCAGGTTTCTGGACAGCTGGCATTCCAGAGGGAGAACTGTTGTCACATTAACAAAAGCTGATTCAGTAGCAGCAACAGAAGCATTTTCAGCAGATGTAGGGAGAAGTCTAGCTGTTTTCGCTGATGCTGTAATAGATGTCAAAGCTGCTGTCATTGTTAATGGGTATGCAGTTGATGTTTTACTGATGTCTGGGCTTGTGGGTTTCTTGGTGTCAAGTAATGTTTCAGTTTGTCTTGTTGCATGTGTTGTGGGCACTGAAGCTGTACTAAATTTCTGAATTGGGGATGAACTAGTGATGTATGCAGGTATTACAGAACCATCCCTTGATACAACTGGAAAATTTGCATGTATTACTACTGGGCTTAAAGTTGGTGCCATTTTTGTGACAGTGTTATTTTTTGCTAATGTTGACTTTAACGTGCTTAATGCCATCACAGATTGTGAATTGTCAGTGCTCAGTGAGAACAAGGATGAAGTCAGCATTGGTGACGTTGGAGCTGATGTTCCTGTAACTGGTGTTGCTTCTGAAGTTGCTAGAGATGATAATACACCAGGAGACACAGACGGTAACACTGTAATGACAGAATGAGTAAAGTTGGTTGTTGGCAACAAAGAAGTTAGCTGCGTTTGTGATGCATGGGTAGAAGTTATGATAGCTGCAAAAGTGGTATGTGTTTGCAATGGAGTGATTGTGGTGATCTCATTAGGTATTTTAACTGTACCTTGGGCATTATTTTTATTGTTTGTGTGCAACATTCTAGTAGTTAATGCTGTAGATGGTTTGCTCAATTGATTATGTGTTTCTGAGTTAAGATTATTTACTAAGTCTGTTGTTTTTCTTACGATCAAGTATTCTTCTGTAACATTTAACATTGGCACTGAGCTTACAATTGATTTAGGGGGAGCTTTTTTATTACTAATTATACTAGCTTCACTATTTACTGGAACAGTTAATTTAGTAATGAACTGAGAAGCTGATGAAAATGGAAGTGAGGTGTAAAACGTGTTTGTTGAGGCAAACAACTTTTCAGAGTTACTTGTCTGAGGTTTGGGTGTCCTGTGCAATTTGTCAGTAGATAGCCATGAATGTGTTGACAAAGTTGTAGAAAATGTATCCAGGTTAGATGTTCGAGTGTTAGTAGCTGTGAAATCTTTAGATGTAGAATAGGACTGTTTTTGATAACCTGAAGTGAAATTAGTATTCCCAACTGTGAAATTTTTCAGAAAACTTTGAGATGCATATATGTTTCGTTCTGATTGTAATAATGGCATTTCTGTGATCTGTGACAAGGTACTTTGGTTTGGAAAAGAAGGTGAATATGGTGTTTCTCTGGAAGATAACGGTATGTTAAATTCTGAGAAACCTTTAGACTTCATTTTAGTGAAAGGTACATTTGAAACTTGCCGAGCAGATGTTACAGTTATATTAATGGATGCTACTGAAGAACTGGAAGGTTTGTTCTTTACGTAACTTGTTGATTGTTTCCAGACAGGAATCTTTGAATATGTTCTTTCTAAAGCTGTGTGATTTGCAATATCTTTTGTGGTTAGGAATATCTGGATTGTCTTCTTTCCTAAAGATGCACTGCTATCAGTAGTGGACTGCCAATCTCTATTGTCCCAGTGATGAACTAAAGCTTTATTTAACATATCTAACTTGCTTTCTGAAGTGGCATTAGTAAGGCCCATGGAAAATGTTGCTGGGGTTCTCGAATTATCGTCTGATGAAATTACTGAGACCAAATCATATATGTCTGAAGTTGTCATAGCAGTTTTGTAAGTTGTATCAGCCATATGTGAATGTTCATCAGCAGAATTATTTAAAAGTGGCTGAGATAAATGTTTTGAATGTGAGCCTAAAGTTGTGAATACTATTGCATTTTTCTCTTGTTTTGTTAAACTAAGATTTGGGTTTTGTTCTTTAGATTCTATTGGCTTTAGCTTCATAGAATCATTAAGTGGAGTTATAGATGTGACAGAAGAACGAGATTTCAAAAGGTCTCTAAAAGAGGTTGACAAAGAAACTGGAAAAGTTGTAAAGGTTGTTCTTTCTTGTGAAAAACCATTCGGAAGCATTTCTTGCCACGGTGCTTGTTTGCTGACCAAAGTTGTTAAAGGAAACTTTGTGGACGGTGTCACCCAAATCCAGTATGGAGGGATATTATTTGCACCAACAACTGTGAACACTGTAGAATCCTTTGTGAAAGACTGTTGTTGCAATAATTTCTCCACAGAAAAATTAGGCGGCCATATAGTAGCTTCATAATTTCTATCAGGAGTTTCTTTTTTAAAAACCCAGGTTAATTCTGTGATGTGAGAATTTGTTAAATTAATCTTTGAAACAAATTTAGGATTTGAGGATGAAACAATAGAATGAGCTGCAATGTAGGATGGCCGATTTGTCCTCATAATTAAGGAAGGAACCTCATCTGTTGAATAGGAGGTGGGAACAGTTGCCAATGTTGGTATTTTAACTATTGCATTATCTTTTCTTATTGTTTCTGAATTAACTACAGTTTGCACTGTTGAGGAAGATATATTAGTCAAATGAGAAAGCCTTTGACTTTCAGGAGATAATAATGCTCTCTCTCCTGTAGATTTTGATATTATCATAGAGGACACACCAGTAATGGTTTCTGATAATGAAGACAGAGCACCTGAAGTATGTAGAGCTGATGCAGAAATCCATGGAATTGTTTTCCTGCTTTTAAGAATTGGGTATGATGGGGTTACAAGCATGCTGCTTTTTTTCAGAGATGTTGTGATATCCATTGGTTTACTTGTGAATGGTGGGGTAAAGGATGCTTTATGAATTAATTCAGAAAAAGATTTTTTTTTTCTAAAACTCAGTGCAGCTTTCTGAGTAGGTAGTACATCAAAAACTTTGCTGGGTATTAATGCACGGAAAACAAATGGATGCCATTTCCTATCTCTTGGAGATATATATATCTTGGCTGTTTCTATGGGATGCTTATTAATCAATTCAAAATTATAACTAGAGGAAGAGATAGCAACCCAAGATTCATTGCCAACCTTTCTGGGTAACACATATTTTGTTATGCTCAGTGAATTACCTGATTTTTTATTTGAGTTAGATTTAGCTGTGTTTGTGCTAAGTAAATGTTTCACATTTATGGATGAGGGCATTTTAGTAGATGACACAGACGACTTGGAAACAACAATGATATGAGGTGTATCCTTTATCAAAGACAAAGGGGATGATAATGGAAAGTTTGAAAATATCTTTGATCTTAATTTGATTTCACTTGAAATGGAAGATGTTGTATATGGGATTATCTGAAATGAGAAAGTAGTAGCCGGATGTGTCACTGATGATGATGTAGACAATGCAGGGGGCACACTAATTTGAGGCAAACCTGATACAATAGTCATTTCATCAGCTTCCTGAGGCTTCGTTGGTGATTCAGTTGATACCTCAGAAGGTTCCTGTGATGCACTGTTGCCACTGCCTTGATAGAGAGTTGGTAAAAGCCTAGTTTGGTCCATAGTTCTGGTCCGAGTTCCTGCTAATGTACTTTTTATTATCTGAAGTAAATTAGCGTTCTCCAAGGCTTGCCTCATTGAAATGTCACCCACTGAGGAAGACTCAAGTTCTTTAGAAGGCCATGTTGGTGATAATGCAGCTCTCCAGTTAGTAAAAGGTTCTGCAGAGGGAGCAACATTTATCCGTTGCTGCTCAGCACCTGAAAGATAATACATTTGTAATGAAAACCTACCAAACGTCTATTAAAACAGAACACATTCATTTGAATTTCTGTAGAAAGGGATTGCACCCCATCTCCAACTCTCTTTCAGATAGAATAGTTAATTTGAGATCACATGGGAGCATAGACTGCTCAAGGATGGAATACATTGGCATAAAAATCCAGCTTCCTTGATTCATCAGCATCTAGTCATGTCACAAATAGAACATAGTTGTGTTCTGACCCAGCCTTCACAAGTAGTGATAAGACATTACTTACAAGTAAAACAAACCCATTTTTATAACAGGGCAGTAACAGTCTTTTATTTACATGGATAAACAAAAAAGTTGAACACAATTAGTCCCAACATACCTGGGTTTAGCCAAGAAATCCAAATTGCTTGCTGTATACTAGAAACAAACGGATGTCTGTGACAACCACTCCCACTCCCAAACCCATCCTATTTATTTCCCAGCCAGGGAGGGGCTGGCTATCATCTGTGTATGCCTCTCCCTGAGAGCCAGCTTATTATTTGCCTTTGCTCTCCTCTCTTTCCCTCTCTGGGCATATGTGCATCTGGGATGAGCCCCATATGTTCTTCCCCCTCACTCAACTCAGGCCCCTGAAGACAGCTGCTTCTCTTTCCTTATCAGAGCTTTCCAAAGTCTCCAAAGCTGGCCCAAGCTCTCCCCCACTTCCTCCTCGTCTGACTCTGCAGCTAGCTGGCAGCCACAACAAGTTGGAAACAAGAGGCTCAAAGAATATCCGTAGATAAAATGATATGGTAAGTAGTCCTATTCCTTGGGGAGAACAGATTCTCCTCATAGATTAGAGAAAGCTCCTGGGATAAATAATAATAAAAAGTTCTGGGCAACAGTTTCATTGATACTGGTAAATGTATAAAAAGGTAAAATGAATGATAGCGAGGATCAATTACAGATGAATATAAGTGCAGCTAACATACCTAAAAGACCTATGATTGCCAACCCTGTTATCAGATACACAAACTACAAAGACTTGATCAGGCTGCACTTGAAAAATTCCCAATGTTGTTATCAACTACAATATGCCAACATATTAAAAAAGTTGGAGTCAGAAGCCAAACAAATGAAAGAACTGCTGACAAGTATATATTGGTGACTTGGCAATCAATGCTGCATAGGAATATTGTCAGCCTTGGCTGGGTTCCTTCACAGAGGAGCTGTAGGTGTTACCTTGCCAGCAGTAATTATGTATATAATTACTTGCAGGGAAAGAAAGCAAGAAAATATAGGAAACAAAACGAGAGAAAGGAGAATAAAGGTTAAAATGTCCCAATAATTCTCTGTATATATGTAAGGGCACATATATATGTGTACATGGAAACATAAATGCATACTCACACGAACACAAAAAAGCAAAACTAGGGCAGTCATTTTGAATTACAATAAGTAATTGTACTTTACTGTATATCAGAAATGGTTAGACAAAATTGTACTCACACCTGCACAAATCCATTTTTAATACGAAAATCAATAAAGGTTATCATAATATAGTTAATATGATATGTTAATTCAGATTTTCAGAAATATTTAAAAACTGTACTATCTCTCTCTCCCTCCCCCCCCCACCTCTCTCTCTCTATGTGTATGTTGGTTTTCTATTAAATATCATCCAGTACAGCTACCATCTTATCTCAGGAAATTATGCTACAACATCAATGCAGTATATTATCTACACCAGTGTTTCTGCAACAAGGAAAAAAATAAAAGGGAATGTAGCAGGAAGCGGCATGGCCCAAGTACAAAATATTGAAACAAACTGGATTTTTTTAAAAATTGAAGTTCAGAAATAAGTGGAGGAATATATAATAGAAATTAATGCAAAACGTTGCCAATGTTATCAAAACTTTGCATGGAAAGTTTCAATAGATGTCTCAAGCGAATTAATATAAAACATCTTTCTTATTTAACAGATAGTTTAAAAGATAGCTAACTAGATTAGCAAAGATAATGGAACTTGGAGAGATACTAAAATAATTTATTTGCTTAGAGAAAAAATATTTATATTTATAATTTACTGGAAACCCCTTATAGGTTTTTTGCATAAAATGGGGAAATGTACTTACAATTTTTGGTTTCGATGAGTAGAGAAAAAGCTGGATAATAGAAAGGAGTGAACTTTTTTTTATAATAATAAAACAAGAGATAACTTTATAGCCATACTTAAATTTGCTAAGAATACATCATAACTGTTTTCTTTCCTTCTTAAAGTAACCTTTCCAATCTTCAAATCTATAAATCACAAGTTCATTTTTTTTCAGCAAAAAGTCTATAATGGGTTTCAAGTCATTAATAAATGTACCTATTGATCTTCCTGTAATCCAACAAATTGATTTTATCATCTCTGCTAGTTCTTTCACCAATGAGTCCACCAATGTGCGAAATTCAGATTCTTTCCATTTTTGCGCATCTATCTCTCTTTTCTCCTGTGCGCTGCTTAGAGAGTCCAAGCAATGGATGTTGCTCGTTTCCTATTGGCCAGAGACTGAGCAAATTTGCTTGGACACGCCTCCTCCTTCCTTCTGTGTCCCAGTTTATTTGCTCAGTCCGGCCTAGAGAGACTTGTTTTTAATAGTTCCATTGCTTGTTAATTAGGACATCTTTCGGAAACTTCACACTAAACAGATTCTAAGCACTTAATTTCCTTCCAAATTGACCCTTCCTCTTTCTTTACAGGTTTTTCTCTCCCTATTCCTTGCCTTTGCGGCAGGAAGATATTTCTTGGACACTTTAGGGTCTCAGCCCGGCAGGGCATTTCCCACCACTGTTTCAAGTGCCGGCGGTCATTTTTTTGCGACTTACAGCTGATCGGCAGACACGCGGGCCCTGATTCAGCTCCTAATTGTTTTTGTTGTCTCGAGGACTGTTGGGATGGTCGGGGAAGGGATCCCCACCATCCAAAGCATTCCTAGAGGCTCCACGCTACCCAGCTGGCCTGCGCACCGCTAAAGCCTCTCCCCTTCTACCCATTGCTGCCACAGAGCTTCGGGGCCCTCCAGCAATGACCAGGTGTTTTCCGGTCATCTGGAGCCACATTCTGAGGCCCTGTTTTTACAACTCCCGGCTCAGCAAAGGCTGCTTTCACCAGGAAGAGCCTGGCAGGCTGGGGAGGACAGTTTTTGGCGCGCTCCACATCACGGCCACCATTTTGAATAATCATTAAGGCCTTCTTTTTCCTTTCACAGAGGCCTAGCTCCTTCAGGAGAAAGCGCAGCCTACAGGAAGGCCTCCAGTGATCTTCGCATCTTCATCTTCAAGGGAGACTTCGTGGACTCATTTCAAAAGATCATCTTAACTGTGAGTGACTCCCTGGGGCGCTGAAGAGCCATAGTACCGGCTCTGTGCCAGGCAGGGATTGGATTGTGCCCCATGGTGCCGGTGGCCTTTATCCTCCCCAGGATATCTGCAGAGGATTATTTGTCACATAGAGGTTGTGCTGACCTAACACACTCTATTACCCCACCTCCCGCAGTGCCTGCGCTGACAAGCCGTGGTGTCGGCTTGGTGCTAAACTAGGCCTCAACCAATTATCCATTGGCATTTGTGTAATTGCACTTATGGAGGAACACAGTTGTCCTCCAGCATAGGCCTCTTCCTCCTCGATGTGAGACACCAGCCCACCTGAGGTGCAGCCTCCCAAAACAAGGGAAGACCAAGGTGAAGGGAACACCCTTCCAGGTCTAAGGCATCTTCACAAACCCTCTCTTTCTCAGCTGCAGAAAGGGCTGCACTGAAAAGACAGCGGGCAAAAGAAAAGCAAGCTGCCAGGTTGCAAGAAACCTGGAGGCCCGTTCTACCACTTCTGCTACACCAGATCACGTTTGCATTGAGACTGTAGCACAGGTACATCAGTCTGCAGGTTGGTCTCCCAAGAGGTCCATAGCAGAGGAGGAAATCAGGGAGATTGTTGCACAGCCACTCCCAGCGCAGTCCAACCAGGATCCAGGGACACCTCGTGGCCATAAAAGGGCAAGGCCTTCGGCCACCTTTATTCCTACCACGGCTAGGCTCCGCACAGAGGAGGAGAACCACCTGCAATTCTCACAGGTGATGTGTGATAGGATATCATGCACCATTCAGCAGGGCATTGATGCTGCTCTTCCTCAAAGAGGCATCAAAGCTTCACTTCCAGGGAGCCACTCTGACCCGAAGCCTAATCAGACCAGAAAGTACCTGGAAAAAGATTATATGGAAGATAATCTATCAGACTCTCCTTATCATTTCAGTGATTCATATCTGGTACTGGATGAGGATATTGACGACCCCGTTCTTCTGAAAATGGGAGTTTCGTCCCAGATAAACCCTCTCCTTCGGGCCTATTTAGCCACAAATTATTTCTGACACTGCTGTTCAAAACCAAGAGTACAGCCAACATGGGGGCTCGCATGAGACAAACTGAGGGATCCTCAGACCCTCAGGTTCTCAACCGGTTCCTATTCACTGAAACAGTCACAGAGCAAGAAGCCACCCCAGCGCCCAAACTCTTCGCTGACACTATGCAGAGGCAGTGGGCCAAACCTGGTTCCGTGTCCTCTCCCAGTAGAATAGAACTGGAGAAAAGAATTGGAACTTTGTTATTATGTATGTTGACAGCAGCAAGACTATTGTATGCACAAAAATGGGAGGACACTTTGATTCTTGCTACGGACAAATGGTTGCAGAAGTTGAGGGAATTGGCTGAAATGGCAAAATTCACTAATTTGATTAAAGAAAAGAACATACCCGTATTTTTCGGAGTATAAGACACACCGGAGTATAAGACGCACCTTAGTTTTTGAGGAGGAAAATAAGAAAAAAGCTGATTGGAGGTGGATCTGCCTCCCGGAATACCCCGAATAAGCTGTTCCCAGAAGTGAATTTTAGCAACAGGTTCCTTGGTTTTGAGCTCTGTGCCTTGCTTTTTTTTCTGCCTCGGAAACTTCTGAAATTCCATTTCAGAAAAAACTTTTTTTTTTTCTGCCTCTGAAGTCTTCAAAACAGAGCTTCAGAAAAAAAGCCTCTGAGGCTTTTTTTCTGAAGCTCTGTTTGGAGAGCTTCTTTTGGAGGAGACTTTTTTTTGCTGAAGCTTCTTTTGGAGGCTTTTTTCAGCCTCTGAAATCTCCATTTGAGAGGCTGGGCGGGGCTACATTCGAAGTATAAGATGCACCCTGATTTTCACCCTCTTTTTTGGGGAGGAAAGGTGCGTCTTATACTCCAAAAAATACGGTACATCCTTTGGATAAATTTTGCAAATGATGGGAATGCCTTCCTCTAATCTCCAAATGATCCATAAAACTGAGGTTTTACTATACTATCTATAGAGGCATTCCCTTCCTTTGCCCTTTTCTAGGAATCCCAGATTTGCACAGTAATGAGAATGTAGAAAATAATGGTCCCGTTACAGACATGGGAATTAAATCCTCACTAGGAAGGTCAGTTGGTGGAGATGTGTTGCACCATCTCCTACTCTTAGTCTAGTCCAGCGGTGTCAAACTCAAGGCCCGGGGGCTAGATCTGGCCCAAGTGGTGCTTAGATCTGGCCCAAGGGGATGCCCTGGAAACAACGAAGGACCGGCCCGCAGTGCTTCTGCTGCCAGCAAAAACGGAGCTCGGGAGGGCCATGACAGCCTCCTGCAACTGTCTGCCAGTGAAAGCGGAGCTCATGGAGGCCATGCATGGCCCTCCAAGCTCCGTTTTCATTGGCAGAAAGTTGCAGGAAGCCATCATGGCCAAAAAACCCAAGAGGGCCATCTTGGCCAAAAACAGAGCCTTGATGAGTGACATCAAGCTGGCCACACCCACCCTGGCCACGCCCACCCCAAGGTCAAACACAACCCTGATGCAACCCTCAATGAAATCGAGTTTGACGCCCCTGGTGTAGTCTTAATTCCTTGGAGCCGTGTGTGCCAACGTAAAAAGGAAATAAATTACACAGCCGTGGATTCCCCTCCTCAAAAACCATGATGCAAGATTAAAATCATATTATTATTAATAATAATAATAATAAACATAACCTTGATCATTGTTCTGCAGAACTGCAATTCCAGGGGTGCCAGTTTTGAAAAGTTTCTGGCAATAGGAGATTTTATTTCTCTTATTAGCATCTGAACTTTGAAGTCCAAAGTGTGTGGTTTGCTTGAATTTTGTGAAATCTCAGGCTCTGAATCCTAAAATAGGAAGGGGTCATTTGATCTTCTCTCTGCAGGATTCCCACCGAAACATCCCCCAAAGATAATTGTGTAGCTTCTGCTTACACACAACCAAGGAAGGAAACCCACCATCTCTCAGGTCACTAGGCTCTCTTCTAAACCTCTGTGATTGGAATATTTAGGAAACTTATTTCTGAAAATGTCCAACCAAAATCTGCCTTCCTGTAACTTTAAACAATTATTTTGTCTCCTGTTGTTTGGAAGAAGAGATATCAGGTTTTGTGTAGCATCCCTTCAGGTACTTCACAAATGATATTTTTATGCCTTCTTAGGTTTTTTCCCCAAAGTTAATAGAAATAGCATTGGCACTTAGTTTTATATATCACCCCACAGCACTTTGTTAGCATTCTGGGTGGTTTACAATGCCACAATATTGCCCCCAACAATCTGGGTCTTCATTTTATTGATCTCGGAAGGATGGAAGGCTGAGTCAACCTTGAGCTGGTCAGGATTGAACTCCTGGCAGTGGGCAAAGTTTGCCTGCAATACTATATTCTAACCACTGCGCCATCACGACTCTCATCAGTGTTAATCAGTGTTTCGCAGCATCAGCAAGTTGAAGATGTGTAGACTTCAACTCCCAGAATTCCCCAGCGGGCATGCCAGGTGGGGAATTCTGGGAGTCAGTCCACTGATCTCCAATTTGCTGAGGTTGAGAAACACTGGATTAATTGGTCTGAATGTCTTCAGACCCTCTTCAAAAGATGAAGTTTCTAGCCTGTCAATCGTCCTGGTTGCTCCAGTTTCTGATTCAAAAGCACAGATTCCAATGGAACAACTCTCATTATTTGAAAACCAGCATTTCTATGGATGCGACCTACAAACGTATTCATCTCTGTGGCTTCAACCAGGGGTGGGCTGCTGGGGGTTCGCAGGGGTTCGGAAGAACCTCTAGCTAAGATTCCGTGCAGTTCGGAGAACCCCCAAATCCCACTTCTGACTGGCCCTGCCCACCATGCCCCTCCCAGGAGTCCCCACGTGGCCCGTTTTGGATGCAGATAAGTGCAGGGTGCGTGCAGAGGCGAGGAAGGCGAAAAACGGGCCTACCAGAAGTTCGGGAAGGCCGGAAACGGGCCCATTTTTGCCCTCCCAGAGGCTCAAAGAAAGTCTCCAGAGCCTGGGGAGGGCAAAAACACCCCACACACACACACTGTGGTGCAGGAGGCCAACCAGGCCACACCCACCATGGCCACACCCACCCAGCAACTGGGCAGAGGACCCCTTGCTAAAAATTTTTGAAGCCCATCCCTGGCTTCAACACACACACACACACTGCCCAATTCACATTCTGCTTGGGGCCAACTAGGATTCCAGTATCGCCATTCCCACTCCTCTCCTCCTGTTTTGACAGCCCAGATTGGCAATTAATGGCATCTCGAGAAGTTTTCAAAAGAAAACCTAGTTCTCCCTCTTAAAAGCAGAAGCCTCACCTTCTGAGATTGAACTCACGTGGTCAATAACGAAAAACGGCTTACGGTAGTTTGCATTTTGTAGCTGAGAAACAGAAAGGAAAGAAACGAAACGGGTGTTTAGCCCGATGGTACTTCTCTTTGGGATGCTCAGAGGCTTTTTGGGAATGGCAAGCTCATTCTACCACAACGTGTTTCAGCATAATCGTTAAAACAATGTGAAAACTTGGATATCAATAAAGAACTGTGGCCAAAGCAAAACCACATCTTTTTTAGATTAGCTTCAGCTCTTAAGTCCCCAGGGCTATATGAACCTGCTTTTAATTTAACATCATGACCTGTTACTGTAAACAAATATTTGTCACTGTTTCCTTTAATTAAAAGGAAAAAAAATATTGTGCCATTTGATTGATGAGATTATAATAGCCCATCATGGAGAAATTGTGTCCTTCCTCCCTCCATTTCCTTCCTCCTTTCCTTATTTCCTCCCTTTATTTCCTTCTTCCCTCCGTTCCTTCCTTCCTTCCTTCCTTCCTTCCTTCCTTCCTTCCTTCCTTCCTTCCTTTCCTTCCTTCCTTCCTCCCCTGCCTTCCCTTCCTTATAGATTTCTGTTGATATGAAACAATTGACATGAACCTCTAAGATTATTATAAGTATTATTACAAGTGTTATATTTTTATTCAGTGTTTTTAGATGATTAGTTTCTCCTTGGTTGGTTGGTTGGTTGGGGGGGGGAAGGGGTCTCTTTATGTTTTGAAAAATTCTATAGCCATAGATTCCTAGCAGACCAATTCTCAAAATGTTCTTCTTTTTTTCTGAATGTATCCTTGGTCTTGACCCAAGAAAGTATATTTCTTCTCAGTCTTTTGGGGGATTTAAATTCTGCTGCCAATTCCACTTAATACTCCAAGGTCAGGGAAGCAAAAACAAAATTAGAAAATTGAATAATTAACGTTCTTAATGCAACATGCCTGTGTTTTAGAAAGAAAGGGAACAAAATTCTGCAAAGGAAACGGCGAGATTTCATTCGAGACCAGGCAAAATTGTGGTGTGGCATCAGATTTAACCACCAGGTGCTTTATTAAAGGAAGAATGCAGAGGGGGCTCATTATGGTGCTGATAGTCGCCTTTCAAACCTTACTTTAACTTGGCTTTCACTAGGTAGGTTAGGTCCACTTTTCTCCTCCGTTCCATACTATTATGGGATGTTATGAGAAAAAAGCATTGGACAGCTTTAGAAGGTATCATGTCATCGGGGAAACATGATAGCAGTGTTCCCGTATTTGAAGGGCTACCACAGAGAAGAGAGAATCAATCAATCCTCCAAAGCACCTGAGGGTAGGACAAGAAGCAATGGATGTGGAAAGGAGGAGAGATCCAACCTAGAAGTAAGGAGAAATTTCCTGACAGTGAGAACAATTAACCAATGGAATGACTTGCCTCCAGAAGTTGTGAATGCTCCAACACTGGAGGTTTTTAAGAAGAGATTGGCCAGCCATTTGTCTGAAATGTTATAGGCTTTCCTGCTTGAGCAGGGGAATTGGACTAGAACAGTGTTTCTCAACCTTGGCCACTGGAAGATGTGTGGACTTCAACTCCCAGAATTCCCCAGCCAG
>JANHFM010003493.1:0-14092 GCA_032468115.1 Grayia smithii | reverse complement strand
GATTGAGACTGGTTTGATCTTTTAGTTGCCAATGTCTTTTGCCAAATGAAATAATGTTGTAGGCAGAGGATTTACAATTCAACTTAAAATACTCATACATTAATATCAGTTATTTACTGTATTCTCTATTTTAGATAAATGACATCTTTATTTTATGTCTGCTTAGAAGTAACCTGCATCAACTGATTTCTGCAGTGGAAATGGGCATTGGTCCTACCTGACACGCCCCTTCTCTGAGTAGTCCCAGGAGTGTCCAAGGATGGGTTGATTCATTTGTTTCCTGTTGAGACCGAGCTGTCAATTTCTTTTGGACCACGCCTCCGTCCTCCTCCTCTCTGCCCCAGTTTCAGCGAGGACACAACTGCAAAGACAACTCAAACAAAGGCAAGCATTAATTCCCGGACCACAGGGCAAGTGGTTGCAGGGTGGGGCTTGGCCACTCCTGGAGCTACTCAGAGAAGGAGCATGTCAGGTAGGACCAATGCCCATTTTCCTGAAAGCTCCCAGGAGTGGCCAAGGATGGGACTTACCAAAGCCTACCCCACGTTATGGGTGGGAAGCCGCTTGGGCGGAACCTGTGGCACCCCCATGTACCCAAAGGATGCCTCAGCCGAGGCACACACATCAACCTTATAATGATGGATGAAGGGGAAGCCCAAGTGGCGGCTCTGCAGATATCCTCAATGGAGGCCTGCATTGCCTACACCGCACAGGTGGCAGCACTGAAGGTAGAATGGGCCATCATCCCCCGATGTGTTGGTAAGGCCTGAACCTGTTGGGACATCACTATGCAAGCCCGTAGCCAACGGCCTATGGTTGATGGTTGTCATCTTGGCACCTGTAGAGGAAGGATGGAATGACACGAAGAGTCCCTCCGTCTTCTGAGTGTGGCATATCCTCTTCATATAAATCTTGAGGGCCCTCCTAACATCCAAGGTATGCCAGCTTCGCTCCAGTGCAAAGTCCTGAAGTGCAAGGTCCTGAAATGCAAGGTCAGAAGTCTGGCAAGATGACCTCCTGGGCCCTATGAAACCAGGAGTTCACCTTAGGAATGAAGGAGGGATCCATCCGGAGGACTACCTTGTTAGGATGGAATACACACAAATCCTGCCAGACTGAAAGAGATGCATCTGACATAGGTGATAGCCACCAAAAACGTGACCTTAAAGGTCAGGAACCATCCGCAAAGGTTCAAAGGGTGCTGATTTCATGGCCTGGAGTACTTTGGATAAGTCCTACGTGGGGTATCTATGGACTACCAGTGGTCTGAGGTTAACTACCCCTTTGAGAAATCTTCTAAGAACTGGGTCATAAGTCAGTGATGTCCTTTTCCCACATGTCAAGACCATGAACAGTGCTGCTACCTGTTAACGGAGGGTGTTGTGGGACAGGCCCCTGTCCAGACCGTCTTGTAAAAAGTTGAGGACATAGGGCACTGATGTTAAGGTGGGGTCAAGGGTCCTAATCCTACACCAGGTGGTAAAGGCTGCCCATGTTGAATCGTAAATGGTCTGCAGGAAGCCTGAATGGTCCTAATGACCCTGGAGGAGAACTTGTTCTTCCTCAGGAGTCTCATCTCAAATGCCAGATGGTCAAGTTGAGCCACTGAGGCTCCGGATGGTGCAAGACCTCCTGGCTGAGGGAGATCCTCTCCTGAGGAATCCTCCAGGGCTGAGAAACCGAAAGTCACACTAGGTCCGCAAACCACAGGCATCTGGGCCAATGGGGAGCCATGAGAAGGACATCCGCCTACTCTAGTGTTACCTTCCGTATGACTCCCAGAATGAAGGGAAGAGGTGGGAAAGCATAGAGTAGTCCCCTGGGCCAAGGGCTGTGTAGGGTGTTGGTCTCCTCTGCCCCCTGTGACAGAAACCTGGTGAAATACCGAGGAAGCTGAGCATTTTGCTGGGAGGTGAACAGGTCTACCACTGGCTGACCAAACCTCACTGTCAGTTCCTGATTGGGATGAACCTCGATTTTGCATTGTCTATTGTGGAGCTGCTGAGGCAGTCTGCCTGTGTGTTTGCCGTCCCCACGATGTGCTCCACTTTGAGGGAGAGCAAGTACTTCTCCACCCACCTACCCAAGTGCTCTACCTCCGTCATGAGGCCCTTGGAGTGAGTGCCTCCCTTACGGTTTATGTGAGCCTTAGCCGTCACGTTATCTGTGAGGATTAGAATGTGTTGGTGCTGGAGTATGTTCCTGAAGTGGCGAAGGGCAAGGTATGCCACCCAAAGCTTCAGCCAATTGATGTTGTGGTTCAGATTGACTGGAGTCCAACAGTCCTGAGCCATGTGGCCCTGAAGATGGGCCCCCCAACCAGAGGCTGGCATTCGATGTAATCATGATGCGGCTGAGCTCCTTGAAGAAGGAGCCCTTGTCCAGTGCTGGAGACATCCACCAATGGAGGGAGCGCAACACGTCTCGGGGAACATGTACCTTGGTGCATGAGTTGCTGCTCCCTGACAGTTGATACGGGAGCAGGAACCAGTGAAGGGTCCTGGCGTGCAGTCTCGCCCATTATTGAAATGCATGACACAACATCCCCAACAGGTGAGCTAGTAGGGCAACTGGCACCCGTCGTTCTGATCTTACCTGCTGGATCAGAGAAGTCAGGTTGTCCTTGCAATCTTAGGAGAGGAAGATCTGTCCCAGTCTGGTGTCGATTTCCGTCCCCAAGTGTAAGAGTCTTGTGGCTGGAACCAGCTGAGTCTTTGGGAAATTGATAGAGAAGCCATGCTGCCGTAAAACGGTGATCATTGTTTGCAGTGCCTCCGTGGCCTCGTTGAAGGAGAATGCTTGCACAAGAATGTCATCTAAGTAGCATTGCAGACGAATTGAAATTGACTGAAGGTAAGCCACCAGCACCGCCAGAACTTGGTGAAGGCTTGGGGCACCAACACCAGTCCAAAGGGCAAAGCCCTGTATTGGAAATGAGTTTGTTTGAAGCAGAAGCATAGATACTGACGATGTGCAGGGAGGATTGGCATATGGAGGTAAGCCTCCGTAAGGTCTATAGATGCCAGTAAGTCGCCCTCCCGAACCCCTTCTACAATGGAGGTGAGGGAGCTCATTTTGAACCTTTTGTAGACCAGATACAAATTTAATTTCTTTAGATTTAGAATTGCTTTCCACCACCACCACCCCAAAGACTTTGGAACCATGAAAAGGGTGGAGTAGAACCCCCGACTTCTTTGGCTCTCTGGAACCGCCTCGATTGCTTGAATCTCCAACAGATGCTGGATGGCAGATTCCAAGAGGCCTTCCTTTTCGCTGATTCTTAGGATAGGGCAGTGAACAAAGTGGTTCGGAGGAGTGGAGAGAAAGTCTAGGCTGAGGCCGAGCCTCACCGTATTGAGGACCCAGAGGTTGCTCGTGATCATCTCCCATTGGGGCACAAAGAGTGCCAATCGGCTGCCAATGGAGGCTTTGGCTATGTAATCACCTTGGTCTATGAAAGGCACAACCTCCTGCCCCCCAGAAAGGCTGTTTTCTCTGGAGGTTTTGCCGGGGCTAGTTGCAAAACCCTGCCCTATTCAATTGACGCTCTGCTTGCTGAGGGAAAAAGCATTATTGCTGTTGAAGACAAGGACTTGAATCAGGCCGATATGACAACCTGTGATAGTATAGTGTGGTGCACCGATCCCCTTTCTTCAAGAATGATGGAAGGACTTTCCGCTTGTTCTTATTTTCTATAAGTACTGATTCTAGAGCCTCCCCAAAAAGGGTGCCCACCGTATAAAGGGCTGAGGCCAGTCACCATCTGGACTTGGCATCCGCTTGCCAATTTGGCTCCAATCGGAGCCAAAGCATCCTTCTCAATGTTATAGAGGAAGCTAAGGATCTAGAAGCATACTTAGCTGCGGATAAGTTGCATCCGTGGAGAATTGGGTGGCAGCAATCAATTTATTCAGGTCCTGCTGGAGACTGGTCTCGCTGGGAGAAACCCTCTGCTTCATCTGTTGTAACCACAGCAGCAATGTGCGATTAAAAAATGAGGCTGCTGATGCAGCCTTTATTGCCCAGGCTGAAAATTGGTGCGCCTTGTGCAACATCAATTCCACTTTCTTATTGTCTGGCTTCAGTCCTTCCGCTATGTCGCCTGAGACTAGGGAGGATGAGACGAGCAATGTTACTGGAGCATCTACCTTGGGCAATTGTAGTTGGTACTCCAATTCTGGTGCCAGATTGTAAAAGCGACGGTCAAGGCCGCTTGGAGTCAGGAACGACACTGGCTGCGCCCATTGTTGCTGCACGTCTATAAATAATTGTGGGGCAGGAACATTCTCCTGTACAGTGGCCGGCTTAGAAAAGTGATGGTCACTGGGGCTCATGGGACCCTTTGAGGCTACTGTGGGATCTAATCCCATCCCTGCAGTCACCCGTGCCTTATTCAGACTTGATTTAAAGATGGCAGGAGGGTAAAGGCTGGAGAAAGCCAGCACATCAGGTGTTAACCCCACATCTTCCAACAATTCTGCTTCTCTTTGACTCCACTCCATTAGTGAATCCTCTCCATCAGAAGATTCATTGTGTGAGTGGGACTCCTGCCAGTAGGACTGGTCCCTTGTTAAGTGCACGCCCTGTGAAAGACTGGTAGAAGGCTCCACTGGGGGGGCTACAGGCCTAGGGATATTTTGCAATTTATTATCTTCAATGATCTGAGAGACTGTCTGCACAATTAATAATTTAAGATCAGCAGGTAAGATAAGTCAGAAATACAGTCTTCACCCTGCCACAAGCCTGCAGCAGTTGGTGTAAATGTTGCTGAAACCTCCTTTCTAGAAGTGGAAGGCTGTGAAAATAGAATCTGTCACAATGGCAATATCAGTATGAGGAGACAAGTTAAAAGACTGCTCGCTTGCTCCCTCTGGTGACCAAGGCTGGGAAATTACAGGTTGTTGAGTCAGCAACCTCTCAGGAGAAAAAGGGTGGGAAGTTTCTCCTGCAGCCCTATTAAGGACCTGCTGGGACTGTTCTTTCTCAGCTCTGTGAATTTGTCTCTCCAGAGCTTTATGTCTTCTGCTGGCATCTTTTTCAGAAGTCTTATAATGCTTCTGCTTCCCCTGCACCCAAGATTGGGAAGTGGACTGTTTAATGGGGGCAGCTTCTTTATCCAGAGTAGAACTACTGGAGAGCTGTTTCTTGATCTATGCCCAGCAGCTCTTCCCACCATTTTGCAATTTAAAAAATACAACCGTTACTGTAACTGCTTGCAAACTCCTGCAAACTCAAAGGTCTCCTGCAATCAGTATGCCTAGCCGAGAGTAGGCAGGGACTTAAAGCCTTGCCAGGCTAGCAGGGCAAAGCTGAGTATGCCTAGCCTCAATTAGGCAGGGACTCCAAATGGCCTCCACTGAGACTGTGGCTCGTGGATATGCCCAGCCACCACTGGGCAGGGAATCCACGCCTCTCTTGAGGCCTTTTGCCACCGAGTATGCCTAGCCGGAACTAGGCAGGGACTCCTTCTCGCTCTGGCGAGGCAAATTGAAGCCGCAAACAACTCACCCAGCTCCGCTGCTCAATCTGAGAAACTGATGATCCCGCCAGCTCCGAGGCAAACGGTCCTCTTAAAATCCAGACTTCTTAGGCCTCCTACAACAAGTATGCCTAGCCAAAGCTAGGCAGGGACTCCATTCATGCTCCAGTGATCGTAAATGGAGTAGCTAACGGCTCATGTGGCCCAGCTGATCAAACAAGAGGAGCTGACGATTCCGCCATCTTCACGGCCGTCGCTCTCACCGTTGCCTCCAAACACAGGCCCAGTGATGAAAAAAAGGGGGAAAACTGATGATCCCGCCAGTTCCCTGGCCCAATGCGATCGGCTGCTGGCAACTGCGAGCCTGCAGTTGCTCAGATCTTATCTGCAAGCCCGATCACCAAACGCGTGGTGGCAAACCACTCCTGCAAAAAAAAACTGAGCCTTTGCTTCAAATCGCACTCACAATCCTGTTGAAGTCCTAGGAATGCTAGTTGAAAATGTCTCGTTAAGGTTAAGACCAAGCCGAAACTGGGGCAGAGAGAAGGAAGACAGGGATGTGGCCTAAAAGAAATTGACAGCTCGGTCTCAACAGGAAACAGACGACTCAACCTATCCTTGGGTACTTCTGGGAGCTTTCAGGAGAACCTCCTGTTTTCCAATGAAATTGGTGGAACAAGTCTCTATGTCAGGGCCATGCTTAATTTGTGCTACAGAGTAATACTGAACTTTAGAGCAGAACTAGAAAATGACAAATTATAAATAGCCAATACTTAATACTGATTTGAAAATGAGCGTTCAATAATCAAAATGCTCCTTTTCCCACCAACTAAATTAGCCAAAATTAACAAATCTAATTCAACAATTTGCTGGAAATGTGGGAAATCCATCGGCACTTATTATCATATGTGGTGGGAATGCCCCAAAGCTAAAATATTCTGGAACTTGATTAAAACTTGATTAAAAGGTGGCTCGAAGAAATTTTGCCGACCCGAATAGAAGCTACCCCTGAACTTTTCCTTCTAGGGATAACGAGAAATAGATTTGTCAAAAGCACAAAATACCTTTTGCTCCATATTCTTACTGCTGCAAGACTCTCATTTGCCCAAAAATGGAAACTGACTAACACCCCTACAGAGGACGAAATAATCCAGAAGATCTATGCCTGTGCGGAGATGGACTGTCTAAACTTAGAATTGAAAGACAAAAAAGACTGTATATTACATTACCCGGTCGAAATTTTATGATTGGACTGCTAAACGATAAATTGTCAGAGACAACAGAAAGAAAATGACTTATGGATTGATAAATATAATTATGAACTCTACATAGGTAACTGAAAAACCTTCTTTTTTTTCTTTTGGATTATTTTAACTATCATCAAATTAGAATAAACTGAATATAATTGCAAAAGGACTCTACAGAGGACCCTGGGGGTTGATTCATGTCCAATGTTTTATTTCCTATATCTTTGTATATTTTTTTTGTTTACTTGTCTTGTGTGTTGTCTGTTTTAATTGTAGTGTTTTCAATAAAAAACTTTTTAATTAAAAAAAATCAAAATGCTCCTGAAATGGTCCATTTTTGGCTGTTGCTGAGAGTAACTGGGGGGAGGGAGGGAGCTGTTGTCAGAAGCAAGTAAGAACAGTTTCAGTGGATCACAAGCTTGACAGAATATAACTTCTTAAAATTATTGTGCCGAACATTCTATTTAAAGGCATTTTTATTTGTACACCCAACATGGTTCTTAAAAAGGAAGAACATAAGACTGACCAGCTTCCAAAAATATGTTTTGCAGTAAGAAACAATAATGCTTTTATAACATGTTTGACTGAAAAATGTGACTCAGAGTAGATAGATAAATAAATGGATTCAAGGAAGAATATGTATTTAAAAGGTAGCCTTCCTTGATAAAGTATGGAATAAAAGCAAGAACATTTTGTACTCAAACACAATATATCAAGAACAAAAATATCTCTTTATTCATCCATACATGCTTTGAATGCCAAACCCAAACCATTGTAATTTGTTTATTTGTACTTCATAAAATATGCCTGCAGTGTTAAGTGGTACACATTTAACATGAAATATAAGCCAATTAAAAGATATAATGGATTGAAAGACTGCATGTAGTAGATTTTCTCCTTAATAGGAAAACGAAGTTCTAGTCTCCATTCTAGTCTCTAGTCTTTGGACTCTAGTGTCCATTCCATAAAAAAATGTAAGTTATTTTTCGAACAGTAAGCAGCTCTTGCTTATTTCAACAAGAATTATGTTTTGCACTCTTGAGAAAAAGGAGTGCAAGATTATCAGCATGTATGAATGCCATATTGTATGACCTATTCATGATATTTACAATTGATTTCTGTTTCCAAGTCAGTTTAAAAATTGAAGAATCTTGATGATAGCACAAAAGGGCAAACTCTAAATCTAAATTGGAGGGACAAAATTTTTCCCACAAGCAGTATTTCTAGCTTTTGTTGCTGTTCAATCACTAAGTTGTGTCTGGCTCTTCATGATCCCATGGACCACACCATGCCAAGTCCCCTGTCCTGCACTGTGTCCTGGAGTTTATCCAAATTCATGTTCATTGCATCAGTGACATTATCTAATCAGGTGGTGCAGTGGTTAGAGTGCAGCACTGCAGACTACTTCAGCTGACTGCTAGCTGCAATTCGCCAGTTCAAATCTCACTGGCTCAAGGTTGACTCAGCCTTCCATCCTCCCAAGGTCGGTAAAATGAGGACCCAGATTGTTGGGGGCAATAGGCTGATTCTGTAAACTGCTTAGAGAGGGCTGTAAAAGCACTATGAAGCGGTATATAAGTTTAAGTGCTATTGCTATCTCATCCTCTGTCATCCCCTTCTTCTTTTGCCTTCAATCTTTTCCTCAGGGTCTTTCCCTCTCTTCTCATTTCATGGCCAAAGCTTTTGAGCTTCAGCTTCAGTATCTGTCCTTCCAAAGAACAGTCAGGGTCGATTTCTTTTAGAATTGACTGATTTGATCTCCTTTCAGTCCAAGGGGCTCTCCAGGGTCTTCTCCAACACCACAATTCGAAAGCAGTATTTCTAGCAGTTGTTAGAAAGTTTTCAGATATTTAAAGGGTAAATCTCTCACAGCCACAAAATCTGCATTTTTACTCATCTGCCTATTCTTGCACCAATATATGTTTAAAAAGCCAGTATAAATGTTTAGTAAAAAGTTGCTGATTTACATATTTCTCCAGCAATAACTTTAATCAAACACATAATTGGCATTATCTCAAAATAAAATTATGCAATTCAAGCACAAGCAGTAATGACCAGTTAAACATTGCTTTTGAAATCAAATTAGAAGCTACTTTGGCATTTAACTATGTATTAACTTCATTTACTGCAAAATTTATAGCAATAAAAACCCTAAAGGAGCTAAAGATGAGGCAAGATTTTGTTATTGAGAATATCAGCTGGTAGTTTTCTTAAGCAATGATCTTGGCAGGCTCCAAATACTTGTTAAAATCCTACTGCCAAAAACAAAAGGAGGTAATATTATTTTTCCATAATTGTCAGAGCAATGTCTATTCCTGAATATTACAGGTTCCATACTGCTCTAGTTACAGCTTGTATAAGTTACAGTTTTTTACATAAACTTTCTTATCTATGATGAAACTTCAGCACAGAAAGTACAAATGATTGTGAAAGAAAAACCGTACACCTATTTTTTCTTCTGTTCAATAGTGTCCAATTTTCAGAAATTGCCTGAACAAATCCCTGTAGTTTTCTTTGCATGGTCTTTCAGAAGTAATTTGCCACTGCTTCATTCAAAGGTGTGAAAGAAAGTGCCAAGCCCAAGGTCACTCACACTAGCTTTGTGTCTAAGGCAGGACTAAAACTCACAATTTCCCAGTTTTTAGCCTGATGCCTTGACCGCTACACCAAATTGCTTCTTTATGTATATATCTGGGCTAATCCATAGTTCAGATTCAGTTCCATGCTAGTGCTTCAGAGCATACAAGGGATCAAACAAGCAGCCATGTTTTTCCCTTCCTTAAAGCGGCTTTGAGGAATTATAGATAAATGCTATCATGTTCCTGTGCCAAAGCATTCTTTGGAACCTAATTCAAAATATCACACAGTACAAATATATATTACAAATTGTGCATAGCAATCCACAGAACTTTTTTCAATCCAAATAGCAATGATTGAATGAGCATTTCTTTCAGCTAAATAAAATATTGCTCACTGCTGTATAGAAGACACATGCATAACTGGCAGCAAAACCTAACACTGTTACATCTGTGTACATACATATACACACTAAACTTGTTCACATATTCTTTTTTGCTAAGCTTGTTCACATATGATTTCACACACAAAAAGCAGTATAATAGCATATACAAATACTCTGCTTGTCCTTTCATGAATGCCTATTCCCTCTGGAAATAAAAGTTGAGATACTATCTAATTAAGTCCTCCTATAAATTGAATTTTTTTCATCAGCAAAAAGAAGATGGGGGTATCTAATTAAGTTGTCCATTTCCTCCCCCAGGCATCAAAGCTTCTAAATTCTGCTCTGGAGAATTGTAGAACCTTCTAGAATCAATCTGAGAAAAAATGCAGAACAGTGCAGAGAAGAAATGAGATGAAAATCTTGTCCCATAAGTATACGTCTACTCACACTACATAGTGTTTCACCCTACATAAGATGAAGAGGAAAGAAATCTGCTCTTTAAATCTGAAATACCTCCTAGCATATCAAAACTGCTCATCTAGCTATATTCCCAAACGACAGACTTCATAGACTATGTAATAATTTATTATGTAGCCTATGTAATTAATCAATTAAACCACTTTAAGGGCTAGAATGATAAAAACATATTTTACTCCATTTCTGTTTCTCTTTAATATATTTTGTTGTTATCATTTTATTTCAAAGCAGATGAGATGATTTATAGAAGATTCTGGAATTGTGACGCACCCTGTGCTACTTACTTTTACTCAGATTACTTTTCTCTAAGAGCTTGATGATCAAAACCCTGTGCAACAGGTATTGTTCAAAAAGAATTCAGTATTTCATCTTGGAAGACCTCTTATGCAGTATCACTAAGAGGTTGTATGCCCCTTTTATCCATCTTTCAGAACATTGCACTTTCCCCATGAAATGAAGTAAAAAGTTTTAGCACTTTCCAAAACTTTTTCTTTTAACTACAGTAAATAGCATACAATAATTGGTATTCAATTTCCTCATGCAGCCCCCAGATGGTCCAATTAGAGAAATATAGCCCTTTTCCCCATATAGAAGAACAATATTTTGTATGTGGGAAAAATACAACTCTTCTAAAAATATGTTATCCATTGCTTAGCAAGAGTGCAATTACAATCTACTGCAGTTGAGAATTCTTATCACTGTGTAAAGTATCAGCAGTCAGATGTGTTTGAAATAATTCATGGCCTGCAATATATCTTTCCCTTATTTGGGGATTTGTTTTAGTTTTACATTTTTAAGTATTTATAAATTATGTACTAGCCTTTTTTAAAAGTTGGAAAATATTTCTAAAAGCAGCTCTAGAAAAAAAATCCAATTTTCTATCTTTTACTTACTGAAAGCTGTTTAATATTTTTAAAGGTATCAACTCCAAAAGAACCATAATACAACATTTTGATATTTTATCTTAGTTGATGTATGAAAAAATGCAATCCTCTGCTAGCTTGCTCTATCTATCTATCTATCTATCTATCTATCTATCTATCTATCTACAGTATCTATCTCTATCTCACGTCAACCTTCTATTCCATGTGAACTAGATATTAGACTATTGCTTTTAAATGTGGCACTGCAAAACAGTTGCACAAAGGGTAAAATATGGTTGCAGACAACATGAATTAAATTTACCATCTGGAGAAGTTCTTATTAAAGCAAGCATTGCTAAGCAACAAAATTCTAATTAACTCATATTGGTGGGTATGAAAGTACTGATAGAACTGGATTTTCCAAAATTATATAATACAAGACAAATACTGAACTATTGCACAATTGTGATGCAGTATTGGGAGTTAACTGATGCTGTAGTGGGAGATACAAGGACTAAAATTATTAATACCATTTGATGTATGAATCAGGCCATTTATCATCTAAATTCTGCATGATAAATACTGACTAGCAATAACTTTACAGCATTTCAGGACTTTTCTCTGAATTCTACGTTGGAAATAACATGGATATTCTGTATGCTAGTCATATACTCTATCAGTAACTCATGACATTTGTGACCATAACAATAACTTGAATCAAAGTATTTATTATTATGTATTGCAAACTGATAAACAAGATTTCTAGTGCAATCAAGCAAACATCCAATATGCAAATATTAAACTAATAAAATAATTGTATACCAAGAGAATGGCCTCTGTTATAGTAGAGTAGGCAGCATATATGCATAATATAAGGAAATGAAAGTTAATGGAAGTGGTTATCGTGAAAAAAAGATCTTTCAAATAGTATGTTGATTTGAAGAATAACAATAGCCAGTAATTATTATCATAATGCAAATGGAAAATTAGAAGTAATACATTGATCAAGAAACCAAGGTATTCCTTAGCAAATTTATAAAGCAACTAAAATTTTCAAACTATAGCATAAAATTAACTTCCAGAATTGTATTTCTAGAGCAGTTAGAAATGTTTAGTTCATGACTGAAACTGTCAACCAAATAATATTGATATTCAAATTTTATTAAAAAAAAAAAACCCTGATTCCAACAAAGCACAATGAACTAATAGGTTTAAAAAGACCTTTGTGAAAACAAAGTTGAAGTTTTGGATAAAAGAGAAGCTCAAATAGAATGCCAATGCAATATTACACAACAAACTTCAAGCAATAACAGTTTTCCTTCCTCTCCTCATTTATGTGTCCTTGAAAACTGCTTTAGAGGGTCCCCAGATCCCCTGGAGCAGATTGGAAGGGAAATTCATCTGCTGGCACAGTTCAGCTTGCTGGCAGAATGATATCATTGGATACAATTCAAGGTTCTCCCCAAGTCTATATTTGCACTGAAACAAAAACAAATGTTTATTACCAGTATCAATCCATAGAGAAGTTTAGACAATTAAGGATCAGGAAGAGACTATTCAGTTGAACATTTTTATCATTTTTATTTACTTCAACCAGAAAGAAGTTATTTTCTCCTGAAACAAATGTCTCGACCCACTTAAGCTAATAAGCATAAATCACTGACTATCGTTTTGAAAGGTATATTATTTTGGGAAGAAAAAAAACTGAATTCTATACATTTCATATATCACAGGTGGTTTCAGAAGTATTTTGCCTGGGACTCCCACCTCTACCCATTTTGCAGTCATGTGAGGCCCTCGCTTACATTCTGTATATTCCTGGATTTATGAAGGCAAATGGGATTTTTTAGTAACATTGTCGGTTTTGGGGGGGAAAATGGATGTGACAGAAAAGAAGTGAAAAATACCATTGAGAATGTAGAACAACCGCAGGAAGAGAAAGGATGACTCCCATATGAAAAACTATAAAACAGATTCATCACCAAGCAAAATGAACAGAATGTGAATATAGGTAATCCTCACTGAATTACCATTCATTCAGCAACCATTCAAATTTACAACAGTGAATGAGGGGAACATATAACAGATTCTCATAGTTGTGGCCATCTCAGAGTCTGTGCTTGGCAATCAGCTTTTAATTATGGCATTGCAGCATTCCACCCTCACATTTTCACCATTTGTGACCTTCGCTGCAATAAGTAAAATCAAAGGGGAAGCCCCGAGAAGGTTCAACGATCACATGACTGTGACACTGCATCACATGACTCCTGCAACCACAAGAGTCACCTAACGCCAACAACAATTAGGACTGCTGTAACTGCCCTGATGAATTAATAAGTCATGTGATGTTGCACGTTATGACTGCATTGCTTAGTGACAGAGTTGCTATCCCCAATTACCATTGTTAAATAAGTTCCTTGCATAGGAAGATATGAAGTCCACTTAGAACAGAGTAATACCACTATGTATGTGAAGTTATACTAATGGAAAGCATGAAAAATAATCCTTAGCAGTATTATAAAGTAAAGAGGCTGCATACAAGAGGCGAAATAGTTGGTAGTCACCTTTAAAGTCCTTCATGGTTTGGGACCAGATTATTTATGTGGTTTCTTCTCCATCTGTTTCTACCAATCTTATCCAATCCTGCAGGATGGGAATGCTATGGAAATTGTTTATTAAAAAGTGTCAGCTGGTAGAGTGCAAAAGGAGACCTCTTTCTGCCATGACGCCTGTCCTTTGGAATATAAAACTTTAGAAGATCAATCTGAATCTGACCCTGCTGGCCTTCCTTAAGACACTGAAACCTTGGCTCGGTGCCCCAGCCAAGCCCCTAGGAATGTAATAAAGCCCATCTCCTGGTTATGTTAATAGTTGTTTTATGAGTTTGGCTGCCATGTGTTCTTATTTTCTCTACTGCATGTGTTTTATCTACTTTTATTGTAAATGTCCCACAATCA
The DNA here is from genome assembly GCA_032468115.1 of Grayia smithii. Taxonomy (NCBI): domain Eukaryota; kingdom Metazoa; phylum Chordata; class Lepidosauria; order Squamata; family Grayiidae; genus Grayia; species Grayia smithii. Next base: position 107 of record JANHFM010003493.1, on the reverse strand, counting down.
TGGGCAGATGGGCAGCTTTTGAAATCAAAGAGATGATAGGTAGGTAGGTAGGTAGGTAGGTAGGTAGATAGATAGATAGATAGATAGATAGATAGATAGATAGATAG
>JANHFM010003492.1:88703-99043 GCA_032468115.1 Grayia smithii | reverse complement strand
AAATTTGTAATAAAACATTTTCAATTAAAAAAAAAAAAGAAATTGTAAGCCACCCTGAGTCTCCGGAGAAGGGCGGGATATAAATAGAAATAATAATAATAAAAAAAGTTGCACTATAGATTTTTCACAGCTAATTGATGTTCATAAACATATTCTGCTAGGCTCCTGGCTGTCTGTCCTGTATAGTGGTCATTGTATTTTATTTTGTGGATAATTCCTATTTTGTCTTATTTTGATATTGGATCTTTGGTTTTGTTTAGGGTGCTTTGTGGGGACTTTGTTGGTTCATATTCCAGGTGTTTGGAACAACGTGAATTTCCAAGTTGGGTTTTTTTCTGGGTTGCAATATTTGTGTTGTTCTGGCAAGGGTGGCTTGTACTTTTGCTGAACTTGTACTAGTATCCATTGTGTTGAAACGTGTTGTATTGTAATTTATTTCTGCTCTTTGTAATACCAGTGTGTTGCCCAGCTAATCTGAATAGGGTATTTGTTTTAAAGCAGTTCCTTTTGGGTACTGCTGAGTTTCTGCCCTTGTAAATTGTGGAGATTGTTTGTGTCGGTGGCTTTGAGTGGACTTGGATATGAAGCTTTTTCTATCGAAGAGACTTTTTCATCAAATTTCTAGAAAATCTGTTGTTCGTCACCAAGCATGTTATTCATTCTGGCAATAAAATGTGTTTATTTTCAGTATACCTATAGTAATTGCCTCTGCCTTATCTACATAGAAGCTGAAGTCCTCAAGTCTTCTGTACTTATTTTCAGAATTGCAAGTTAATGCACTTGGTAGCTGCAGATTCTTCATAGTTTAGATTCCCCTTTTTGTATTTGCTTATAATAAGACCTTCATGCTCCTCTGAATACAGTATCTACGGTCAGTGCTATCACAATATTTCAGAAATGGTAGAAAATGCTTACAGAATCAAACAACTTCCACTTTCAAAAACTGTTTTATTTTATTTCATGTAAAGAAGCCTTTTAGTGTATGGCCTTTCTCTTTTCTCAGTGCAGAAAAAGTGGCTGTTTTCTAAATCCTGATTTTGCTGAAAATGTTTCAGGATGATCATTCTTATGGTTTCATTTCCTTCCTTTTAATATTCGGACAAGATGCTTGAAAAACTAGAGTTGTAATTTATTGGTGGTAGTCTTCTGCTTCCTCTTTCTTTATCACGAGCAAGAAGATTTCTCATAACTGGCTGGAAAAAAGCAGAAGTAATGGTGTTTCAATTTGCATTCAAGTATGTGCTATGCAAATGACATGGGAAAATTCTTTTATGAAGAAATCTTTGGTGATAGTCAAACCAACAGGTAGAAGTTGAAGGAGAATGCAAGTGTGCTGTGAAGGACAGCATGTTACAGCAACACCTGACTGTGGGACTGTTCCTCCTTTCTGATCTCTTCCTAAAAGGTGAGAAATTTTTTATTTATTTGTTTATTTGTTTATTTATTCATTTATTTATTTATTTATTTATTGCATTTATATGCAGCCCTTCTCCCAAGGGACTCGGGCAGCTCACACAAAGTTAAAAGATACACAACAATAAATAAGCTAAAAGTGAAAATATTATAGAATAAATGCAATTAAATAACGAATTAAAAGCCAATTAAGAATCAGTATAACATTTAAATAGTTTAAAACAGTTAATATAAGAAACCCTATCACGTCAGCCTATTTGATTAAAAAGCCATGTCTTTAGGTCGCATCGGAAGGCACGGAGGCCAGGGGCAGTCCGGAGGTCGGATTTATATTAGTTTACACTGAGGGATCATAGTTGGATCCATGTGTCTCAGCAAATTCCTGGAATCTGAGGCATGAAAGCCATAAAGGGGAGGACAAGCGAGTGTTCTCTAGTCTAAAGACTAACAAAATAACAGAATAAGAGAATTGGAAGAGACCTTGGAGGCCTTCTAGTCCAACCCACTGCTCAAGCAGGAGACTCTATACCATTTCAAACAAATGGTTGTCCAGTTGCTAAAAAACTTCCAGTGTCGGAGCACCCATGACTTCTGGAGGCAAGTTGTTCCATTGATTAATTGTTCTAATTTATCCTTAGTTCTGGGTTGCTTCTCTCCTTGATTACCTTCCATCCATTGCTTCTTGTTCTTCCTTCAGGTACTTCGGAGAATAAGTTAACCCCACCTTCTTTGTGGCAATCCCTTAGATATTAGAACACTGCTATCATGTCTTTCTTTTCATTAAACTATACATACTCAATTCTTGCAATGGTTCTCCCTATGTTGTAACTTCCAGTCTCTTAATCGTCTTTGTTGCTCTTCCCTGCACCCTTTCTAGAGTCTCAACATCTTTTTGATATAATGGCAATCAAAACTAGATACAATATTCCTAGTGCAGACTTACCAAGGCATTATAAAGTGGTATTAACACTTCATGTGATCGTGATTTTATTCTTCTGTTAATACAACGTAGATCTGTCTTGGCTTTTTTGGCAGCTGAAGCACTCTGCTGGCTCATATATAAGTGATTGTCCTTTAGGACTCTAAGATCCCTCTCACAGTTACTATTATTGAGTTAATTGAAGATTCCAAATAACTTTTTTTTTGCACTGGTTCCATAGCTTGCATTTATTTATTATATTTTTGTAACTGTACAAAGTGGTCTAAAATTCCACCCCAAAATCTTTCATTTCTTAGAACAATGTGAAAAATCTCTTTCCTTCCTTAATGTATTAGCAGCAATATTAGTAAACAGTCATTAAATGGGGAGATATAATGAACAGATGTTAGAAGAACTTCCATTTCAGGAGAAACATTTTGTTTTATTTCTTATTGGCAGCTATTTCCAAGTACTAATATAGTTTAGATTAAACCAGATCACAAGCAGCTCTAGCTCGTTTTTTTAAGGAAAAAATAAGAAATGGCAAGATCTGGGTGACTGAAATGAAGAATTTGAATAGCTGGTGTTGTTTCTTTGTGATTGATCTGGAATTTTAAGACATAGTTTTAAGCAACAGTATTCCTTCTTGTGAGAAGGTGAACAGTGTAGGGAGAAGCAATTTTATTTGGAAAATGACATTCAGAATTTTCCCTTCTAACAGCTTTCTGATCACCTTGTTAATGAAAACTAAATTATAGGCTTCTACTATATTGTTCTAGATAAGCACCACAATTCAAATGTTTTCAAAGTACTATTTGGGAACATTTTGAAGATAGCTTTTCATGTGGGTTACTGGCTTAGTTGAGAAGTTAGTCCTTATTTTCTCTGACACTTTCATGATGAAAGTTCTCCTCCTGGATATTGTATGTGGTCAGCCTTTGTTTCCCTCAAGTTCTGTTTTGGAGTCTCTTCATCTTCTAGACCTGCAATTTGGTCAGTCCCACTTCTGTTCCAATACTATTCTTTGTGGGCTTTTTACGGTTTGGTTTTGTGATTGCAGTTGTTCTGATCAGCAATGTGACCGCAACGTTGAAAGGGTTTCTGGATTGTAGATATTGGGATGTGGCTTGGCAGGGTGGCTAGTTAGGCGAATGCAACCTTATCTTTTCTTTCCAGATGACGTTCCTTATTTTGCTTGTCTCCAAATTATTGGTTCCAGTAGGTTTCCAATTGCTGAGCATTGCTGCACCACATCTGTTCCAACTGCAAAACATCTCCAGTGTACTTGAAAAACAACCCAGGTGTTCCCCAGTTTGTCTTCACGCTACACAGGCTCAGATATGGCTAGAGTGACTTTGGTTTGTTCTTTGAGCAGTGCCAGTCCTTCAGGATCCAGCCCTAGTTTGCCAAGAGCTGAGTTCTGAGAAGGGCAGCTGGTTGGCTGACTCTCTTCTACATCAAATTGGACAGAATTTACTTCCCTTTTGCCAGCATTTTCAAGAAAACAATTCCAGCTACAGTCCATTCTGTGGAGTATTTCATCTCAGCAAGCTGGCAAAGCATCTTACAAAACCTTTCCATGAATTTGGCCAAGTGAAACCGAGTTAGGAAGGAAAGTACAAAATAATCCTCAATCTACGACCACAATTGAGCCCAGCATTTCTGTTGCTAAGTGAAACACTTATTAAGTGAATTTTTGCCCCATTTTAATGATCTTTCCTGCCACAGTTGTTAAACGAATCACTGCAGTTGTTAAGTTAGTAACACAATTGTTAAATGAATCTCGCTTTTCCCAGAGGTGGCTGCTGCTGGTTCGGGTGAATCAGTAGTTAAGATTCTGTGCAGTTCAGCAAACCAGCAAATGCCACGACTGGCTGGCCCCACCCCCCACTCATTTTTGGCCTGTTTTCCAGGCAGTTTTTTGAGCCAAAATGGCCTGAAAACGGCTGAAAAAGTGACTTGAAAACGCCCCCAAAATGGCTTGAAAATGGCCCCAAAACCAGCTAAAACCAGCCCAAAAAACGGCCTGAAAACAGCCCATAAATGGGCGGGGCCAGCCAGTGGTAGGATTAGCCTCAACCAGCTGAATCCTACCTCTGCCTTCAAGGCAAGTGGCCGGGAGGTGGGGCTGGGTGTGATGAGTGATATCACCCACCCAGTCACACGACCAACTGGCCACACCTACCCAGGTTGTTAAGTTATCAAATAGTTTTTAAATTTTTAAAATTTTTAAATTATGAACTTTTTACTCGCCCCTTTTAAGTGTTATGTTTGTGTTGTTTGTTATATCTGTAAATGTTTTTATACCTTCCTGTTTTTATCTATGTTTATTGTAAGCCGCTCTGAGTCCTTCGGGAGAAGGGTGGCATAGAAATAAAATAAAATAAATAAAATAAATACCGCTTCACAGTGCTATACAGACCTCTCTAAAGAGTTTACATAGTCAGTATATTGCCCCCAACAATCTGGGTCCTCATTTTAGCTACCTTGGAAAGTTGAGGCAACCTTGAGCCACTAAGGATTGAACTGCTGGCAGTCAATAGAGTTAGCCTGCAATACCGCAGTCTAACCACTGCGCTACCACAGCTCTCATATGCTATGGCTTTCTCAAGTTTAATGTTTTAAGCATAATCTAGGGCTTAAAGATTTTAATTTTATTTCCCATCAGCATCTAATGGAAAATAACCCTGCTGCTTTTAATTAATGTAATCCATTTGCTATAATTTCCTATGATAGAATCTCCCAATCAACTTGAGCTAAGCGTGCAATAGAATTGTTTTAATTTGCTTTCACAAGGCAAGTAGAGTTGGGATCATGCATACTTCCAGGAGAAGCTTCAAAAAGCAGAGAAACCACAGAGAAGATTCATCTTTACCAGGGGCATCAAACTCACAGCCCGTGGGACAGATGCGTCACGTGCGGGCCACACCCATCCCTGTTTTAGCAAAGGGGGGAAAAGTCTGGCTACATCATGTAACAATGATGTGACGATGTGAGTTTGACACCTCTGATCTATACCCTGTATTTCTCACATGGAAGACGAACTCTCAAAGGCTTTGTATAGATTACTAGACTGGAGAGGCAGATTTAATTCCAAAAAATTGTGTGATTAATCCTGATATTATGTTATGTAGGAATTTAATGCTAACCACCATCACTTTGCAAAGGTTCCAGACAGCTCTTTGTAATCAACTAACTGATTTAATACGGATATTTTATATGCCAATGAAGCTTTCCCATTAACATTTTGTACCAGCTGCATCTTTTTGGAGATTTGTAACCAAATTGCCGCAGCAGGACAGACAGTTCTGGGGGCAATATGCAATTTGAGTTGTTTATTCTTGACTTTAACCTTCTTCCAAGATTGAAATATCAATCAATAAAATAAAACAAAATAAATAAAAACTTGCAGTATAAAGTAGTCGCCAATACACTGGCAACTAGTTCAGTTGGTGCTATCTATCTGTCATCAAGCCGGATGGTTTATACCACTAATATTCAATTGGTAGTATTCAGTTCTGCAAGTCTTCTTCAAAGGCAGTTTCATCACAAGCATCTTGAAATTTTAACCTGCCACTAGTGCAAATTGGCTCTCTTCCCCTGCAACCAGTTTATTAGCCAAAGCTATTAAGATTCATTCTAGGGTTCTGCTGCCACCTGAGCTTCCTCGGTCAGAACAGAATGAACATCTCCATTCAGAAAGATCATCTTCCATAGCCATAATATCTAATCTGGATTCATCTTCACTTTGTTTGATATTTGTCCACTTCTAAACTACCGGTAACTCCAGGAAGTAAAGTTCCATGGTGGATTATTATGTCCCTGGACTAAATAACTAGAAACAAAAGACATATTAATTATCATCCACAGCTGATTATACTGTGACATATTTTATAATTTCAACATGTATTTGTGGGTTGTCTCATTGAAAGATTCTAGGCAGCTTTCATTTCATAAAAACATACCGCAAAGGAACATCATATAGCCACAATAAATCAGGACCCCCCTCCCCACCCCCAAGCACTTTCCTCCAATTAAATAGCATTGTTTGCCCTGGAGCCTCTCTGTAAAAGCAGTGTTTTCACAGCTTTCTGGAATGTTAACAAAATGTTAATAGAATGTTTTCTATCACAGACCCAATTATGGATAAACATGCTTTTTGAACTGGAAAATAATTTTCTGAGCCTAAATTGGCTGAGATGTTTGGTAACATGTTTATTTGACTTATGCTAATTTTATTTGCTGAAGTGGTTTTTTTCCCCCTCAAATAAACATATTTTTTTTTAAAAAAATGAATAATTTTTGCTAATAAAGTGAGCAAAATCAATGGTTCTCAACCTTCTATATCTACAACTGCCTCTGCCAAAGAACCTAGATCTCACCAGAAATAAAAAGGTATGGGGGAAAAAAAAAAAGGATTGGATAAAGGGCTCCCAGGTTAACTTTTTCTTGTTGGATTCTCAGATACTACAAAAAAAATGCCTTTAGGATAACGATGATGGATGGGACAGAAGTTCAGCCAGTACTATGTCCCCTACTATTGGCTGCTAAAGAGGGAAATTTCTACCTAGAAGGCAGCTGTTAAAATGAAAGGAAAAGATCAATGCCCAATAAATCTTTGCAATAGTCAAAGCTGCCCTGTGGGAAAGGAGACCATTTGGAATCCTGTCAATGGGCATGCAAGGGCCAATGCCAAGATCAGTGCCTAACAGAAGTTATAAAAGAAAGGAGGAGAGTTATGGGATGAATTGGGACAACCCAGTTGGCTTGCAGAGAGGAACGACACATTGCCTTTCACTTCTGATGGCTTCTGTTGCTGCTTAGGTGCCAAGTAGCAATTGTTCAGCTCCCTAGTCTAGCAATACCCGTTGCCATTGCAAATCCATGGCAGCATCATTTCAAATTCTGGCAGATGCAAGGTAAGCATGATTTTTCTTCTTCCAGGACTTGTAAAATTGACAAGGATGCGCAAGAGTAGAAGTGGATGCATTAGACAAAAAGCTGGGTGAACCACGGTTAGCAGAGTGAATCAGGAGATGCAGTTGTGCCTTTTTGTCCCTCATCCCACCTAATTTGGTTCCGTGTCACTTTCTACTGATGGTACATCTATCACCAGTTGAGAATCACTAGCTGAGATGTTTTATTCAAGACATATTCACTGTTATTTAGACTACCGATCTGGCTTGATAAAAGGCAGATTCCTTTTGTTACTTTGGGAACAAAGGCAAGCAATTCTGCTCTCTCAACCTCCATAAAAGGATGTCAAGTTCTTTATTTTAAACACAGGCAAAAAAAAACAAAAAAAACCCCACAAACCCCCCCCCCCCCCAAAGCTCACCTGGTAGGGTCTGACTTTGTGATGTATCTCTTGTATTCCAACTTCTCTTGTTCTCACATCACGGCACTAGATAGGAAAAGTAAGCGATAAAGCTTCAGATAAGAAGAAAAGAATTGCAACAGGGAATGTATTTAGACTAAGGAATAGTGCCTTCATCATCACCCTCACTTTCTCAAGGGTTTAAAATTAAGTTATGATGACAATTTGAAAGGGAGATTTCAAAATAAAAATGCTTACTTATCCATTGTAGGATAAGGATAAAGGATACCAGGATAAAAGCCTGGTATATAAAATAAAAGCCCATCTATTGCATATATTAAAGACACTGATTTCCTTGAGCGATCTGCATTTCATGGAGAAATGTATCAATATTTGAAAAAAACAGCCAAAAATTTCTCATCAAATACGAGACACCAATGTTAACTGTGATTTGCACTGGTTAAGTAAGGATTGATGCAGAGATAGTGATCATGTTAATTTAAAGCTGTGCAGATAGAGAAACTCCTGAAAAAATTGTCATAAATGTAGAGTGTGCTTTCCATGAAGGCTTAGGGCAGAGCAGGGGTGGGTTCTACTTACCTTTACTACTGGTTCTAAAGGTGCACGCGTTTTGTGTGTGGTCGGAGTTTGCGGAGCGCACGTTCAGCGCGCACAAAGCACCTGTGCACGTCAAATGGGCACTCCCACGCATGCACAGAAGCTTTTTTTGAGGAAAAAGTAAGTACGGGCGCGTGGGTGGGCCCGGGCCGTGTAGAACCGGTTTGGTGACGTCACAGCGTCACCGCTACCTATTCACGCGAACTGGACCGAACCGGGAGCAACCCAGAGGTCTTCAAACTTGGCAGCTTTAAGACTTGTGGACCTCAACTCCCAGAATTCTCCAGTCAGCTAGCTGGAGAATTCTGGGAATTGAAGTCCACAAGTCTTAAAGCTGCCAAGTTTGAAAACTCTGGCTTAGGAGCTGAAACTTTCCATGCTTCTCTAAGAAATGCTTAGGGGCAAGAGATCTTTCAAATGTGATGAAAAGTATCTTGTTTATTCTGCCTGAGATTACATTAAAACAGGACAAGCAGCATATGTTTAATTCCTGTCAAGTATAGCAGAATGACTTGGGTGATAGTTTAAGAGAACTGTCATCCAAAATTTCTAGAAGGCAACATGCAATCTGCTCTATAAATCATTTAGTTCTTAACTCAAGAGTTTCAAGTAGTGTGGGCCCCGATTTTGGATGTACAAGTGACAACAGTGGCACAAAGTATCCAAAGTATGATAAGTTCAGTTTGGTATAACAGTTGTGATCCTTCTTTATGGGGAAGGAGGGAGAGGGAAAGAATGTGGCTTCTAGATATTTGTAAAATGGTGATTACCAAGGACCAAGATAAAGCTAGTGCACTACCTCGTATCCTGACTGCCTTGAAGACAGTCTAGAAGTTTGATCCAATGCTTAACAAAAATGTTGAAACAAAAAATTTGAGCACAGCGGACGGCCTCTTAAATAGCTATTATCCACTTCTAAGCACAAATCAAGCACTGGTTTTAACCTTAAAGCCATTTAAAACTCCTAAATTCAGCCATTCTCTGATGAACCTCTTCAGCAATGACTATCTTCTTCAAGGGATTTTCAGTGGAAATAACAGCTCATCATTTTCATTCTGTACTACTAAGATTGCTGTGAATCCTGAATAACTTTAGGTGCCATACAAATCTTGATTTACCCAGCATATTCATCTTAATCCTGGCTAATTTAGACTAATAATTGTCAACACTTTTGTTTTCCTACTGCAAGTGGCTCAGAATGCAAGCCTCTCAGCTGAGCGCACAAAGTAAAATGTGACATTTTCCTCTTCAGTAGGGAAAGGAAGAAAGTGCTCCTGGGCATTCCCAAACTTGTTGTTCTCTAGGCTGCCTAGAGGACCCAACATTTAAAAAAGAAAAATAAATAAGTAGGATCCTGGCATGCGGCAAAGCACCAGCGTCAGTAAATATAATTGATTTGAAGCAATGCCTTTGGGCTTTATAAATGTCTCATTTGTATGTTAGACAACTTGTCTCTATGTGACCGGCCTTGTCTACTGTAGCAGTCTCCTATTATAGTCATCCTTGGAGGATGCATCCGCCATATGTTCTCAATGTTCCAAATGTACTTTTGGTCCAAATGATTATTTATTTCTGTCCTATATTAATACATTAAATACACCAAGGGAGAACAAGCAACAATGAGCTTTGCTTAACAGAAAAAAAAAGTTTTAAAAGTCTTTTTCCATGAACAAATACAATTGGTGGCACGTCACCCAAATCTCTTTAGTCCTAAAAGATTATAAATTATCTTTGTATAGCTCAAGCTGTAAAGAAAAGATATCTATTGTAAATAGAGATCTTTAGACAGGACTGGTTTTGTTTTAATATATCTACAAACATAGAATAGCCTTTTATAAATCAACTATATCAGGGGTCCCCAACCCAGGGACACAGTTTGGTACTGGGCTGTGGCCCGTTTAGAACTGGCCATGCAAACAGCAGGTGTGCATGCTTGTGCACACAGCTCCATTTATGAGTGACAAGCACTCATGCATGCATGTGAAGTTCCATTTGCATGAGCGCACACTTGTGAAATGGAGTTGTGCATTCAAGTGTATGCGTCCACATAACACCATTTCCTCTCCCCTCCCC
>JANHFM010003492.1:72311-82950 GCA_032468115.1 Grayia smithii | reverse complement strand
GTGCTTTTTTGATGATGTTTTTGATGTTAGATGTCCATTTTAGGTCTTGAGATATGGTAGAACCTAGAAATTTGAAGATCTCTACTATTGATACTGTGTTGTCTAGTATTGTAAGAGGTGGTAGTATGGGAGGGTTTCTCCTAAAGTCCGCCACTATTTCTACAGTTTTGAGTGTGTTCAGTTCCAGATTGTTCTGGTCACACTATGAGGCTAGTTTGTCAACCTCCTGTCTGTATGTGGATTCATCATTGTCTTGAATGTCTGCTGTATATGAAAATCTGTCACAGTGTCTCCTCAATCTTGGCTACTTTAAGATGGGTGGATTCCTGGGAGCTGAAGTCCATCCATCTTAAAAGTGGCCAAGGTTGAGAAACACTGATCTATCACATTAAAATTACCTTTGTTGCTACTGTCTCTCTCCATGGTTCCCTCCAATTAATACTTTCTCCTCTGGATGAGATGTGAGTGATCCTAACTGTCTACATAATGAAAGGGTTAGATTCACTACAGTAGCTAGTTAATCATAACTGACTAAAAGTCAGTATTACTGAGAATATATTCTGATATGGGTCATATCATTTGAGAAACAGAAACATACGACAGTGGAAAAAATTGTCAAGTAAAAAAGGGTGCTTTTTAATTTTTAAAGAAAGTCTTCCAGAAAGCAATAACAAACAATAATAATGATGCTTTGAAGAGGGTTGGATTTTTTGGGTTCAGCTCTAATCAGCATAGTATCGACCTAGCGAAGTATTCTTGCATGGTGATTGTACAGGTTAGATATAACAGGCAGCAGCTTAATGTTACACTCCTCATTCAGGAAGTTGAAAAAAGTCAATGATTTCAAACTCTACCATGCAGCCATCCTCATCGATGCCTGAATTCTTGACAAAATAATGAACTATGGGCCTTGGAATAATACATAAATCAACCAAGGCTGATTTTTATTGAATGACTCTAAGCTACCAGAACATTAAAACAGTCACTTGACATATTGACATGTACAGAGGTAATAAACTGTTTTTTTTTCTCGTGAGACTTTATGCTAAGTCTGCTAGAGGTTAGAATTCTTTTCTTCCCCAACTGGTGTCTGCCCTCTTCAAATCAAATGACGCTATGAGGTCAGTTTGTTTCATTCCCTTTGCATTAAACAGGTAGTTGTTCACTTACAACCATTTATTTAACAACCACTCAAAGTTACAACAGCATTTAATAAGCGACTTATGACCGGTTGACACACTTACGACCCTTGCAATCTTCTCATGGTCATGGGACTGTGATTCCAGCACAGCCGGCATGTATTTACAATGGTTGCAACGTCTCAAAGTCACCTGACTGCCATTTGCAATCTTCTCAGGGGCTTCGGACAAGCAAAGTCAATGGGGGGAAACCAGATTTGCTTCAGCGCAGCATGATTTGCCTAACAACTGTGTCCAAAAAGGTCATAAAACTCAGCATGACTCATTTAAAAACCTCATCACTTAGCGACAGAGGTTCCAATCCCAATTGGGTTGTAAGCTGAGGACTACCTGTATACATCTGAGCACATACATAAAAAACTTTGTTACTGTAAGAAATACTGTGAAAGACAGGAAACATGTTGGAATAGGGAGACCAAAGCTTGCATATATCACAGATATTCAACAAACACCACAAAATGCTTGTTGTACATTTTAGGTAGATAGAACAGGTTTACTACCAAGAATAGCACACCAGTATCTTCAGAAATTAAATGCAAACAACAACAAAACTCACACATAGAAAGGAATATAATCAGAACACAACAATTATAACAAAGTCGAAATTGAAAAGGTGAAAAATCTAAATGTAGAGTTGTCTGGACTCTTTGCTGCCATTTCAAGGTCATCTGCATATTTGCAGCCCAGATCTGGCAGCCCTAATCTTTCTCAGCCAGTCCTAAAACTCAGAACAGGCTAACTGAGCCTCCTGCTTTAGAAAAGCCCATTTCACTACAGGGATTCCAGGATAGTCCCGTCTTTTGGGCCAGAGTAGCAGCCTGCACCTTCCTAAACCCCTGTGAATATCACAGTCGAAAAGGATAGATTTTGCAATTGGTGAAGATCATTCCATGCCATTTTGAGAGAAGCGTTACAAAATTGTAATGCAACTCCCTCAATAGATTTAATATAGTTAAAACATATGTGCAAGCACATGCACACATTTTCCAGAATGTTCCAACTAAGCCTGGAGAAGAACAAGAAAAATCCCACCAATCTATGTTCCCACCACTTTGCATCCTTGTTCCATAAAATTATGGTAATGAATCCGAGAATGGGTTTTTAATATTTGATATTTTTAAATTTTTATGGGTTTTAATTTTGGGATTTTATCTGTTATTGTATATTTTAATCCTTGTTAGCTGCCCTGAGTCCTCCAGGAGAAGGGCGGCATATAAATTTATGCAAATAAATAAATAAATAAATAAATAAATAAATAAATAAATAAATAAATAAATTCAAATCTGTATGCGGGTCATCTCCTCTGCAGTTCCTAGTTTTGTGTAGTGTTCCAAAATCTTCAGGGATTAAATTGTGGAGATCATACCACTCAACAACATATAAAACAGAAGAGTTTTAATCAGACTGAAGATATAAGCAAAAATGTATTTCCAATTGATGAATTAAACACCTCTGAAATACATACTGTCTCTGGATGCTACCTCATTCTTACTCCTTGCTATTCATTAACATTCCAGATTTTTATTTAGTGAGATACTTAACAGTGAGATTAACTCAACAGACCTCTTTTCTTTTCTGGTGTTTAAAAATTGCTTTTAAAAACTACCTAGGTCAGGAGCTGTCATCAAAGAACAGCAGGCTTTTTCAGCATAAAGATGGCTTACCATCTAGATACCAAGGATAACCTTTCTAAACATCTACGAATGGTATCAAAATATTAGATATTAGGATGTGTATCTAAATGCGGATGCAAAGTGGGAAACACCAAGGATAAATGTCACCAGAATTTCTTAGCCACATACATTCTTGAAATAAAAAAACAAACAAACCTGAGTTTAAAGCTAGTATTAACATTATTTTGAGATACCGCTTGTATAAAAAAAATTGTCGGGACAGGCTGAAGTTAGTGCTTTACCTACATTTATGTAAAGGAATGTAGATATTGTAGAGGTTCTACAGCCTGGGAAAGAGGACTGCTTCGGGGGGAGCATGATTGACACTCTTAAATCTGGTTATAGTTATTCGAGAATTCTTCAGTATCATTTTGATTACACTGTTTACTATTACTAAAGTAAGAGTGTACTATTACTACACATTAACTCTGCTCGCAAAAAAAAAAAAGTCTTTTGACAAGTTGGGTGATTCCTTGGAAAGGCAAATGAGTTCCTGAACCAGAGAATCTGACACAGCTGACTTTTTCCCCTGCAGTTATTTGAGAGATTTTAAATGTCAGTAATGTTACAGCAACAATTAATCCAAAGGCAGAGCAGAGGGGAAGATAGCAAAGGTTTATCATTCAACTCTCAAAATTGCCCTGTGCATTTTCAGTTGATGAGTCATAAGCAGCCCAAGGTGGAGGAACAGTTTTTACCATTCATCAGCTATAAAAGAAATGAAGGTGCAAGAGAAAAATTGCAGACTGCTCATAGTTGTTCACAGAGGGTTTTTTTAACACAGGAGGCTGCCCCACGTAGTTCATGACAGAGGAAGATGTACCTAGCACATGTTCACAGTTTGCTTCCCTTGTGCTATTCACTGAGTGCCAAAGATAAGAGATCTGAGCACATGGAACAGAACATTATTAGCTGTTGGTACAAAAATTAATACATTTTCCATGCTATATGGAATATATTTATTTAATTTAAAGCTATTCCAAATCAACAATTCTGGGTCATATAAATCAAAGTCAGTAGCCTTTTTTTTTTGAAAACAAGAAAGGAATCAGCAAAACTTTACTTTCTATATAGCCCTATAACTGCAATAGTGCATGGAAAAGTTGGGGCTGTACGATGTGCTAAGACAGGTTCTTTTTAATGATGCTTTGTTATATAAACTAGGGGTTCCCAACCCGACTACCAGGCCGTTGCCTATTTGCAACAGGGCCACATGAGTGGCAGGGCGGCATGCACGCACGTGTGCAGCTCAACTTGCACAAGCCAAGCTGCATGTGCATGAATATGTGTGCTGGCCCACTGCTTGTGTAAGTTGAGTGACGTGCACATCTGTGCACCAGCCTGCTGCTTGCACAGCCCGGTTCCCCTCTGCCCCTCTGCTAGGCTGCTAAGATGCAAAAGCTGGGGACCTCTGTTGGGGATCACTCATTCTAAGATATAAGCCACAATTCACCTGACATGCTAAACCAAAAGCAAAGAAAATCTATGAAGACTTTATGTCTTTGGCTTGGTTTAGCATATCAGGTGAATTGTGGCTTGTATCTTAGACACTACCAGGGGGGTCATATCTTATTTTAAAAGAACATATAATCTCTACAATCAAGGGAAAACATGGAGTCTAAAAACATTCAATGGTTTGCTGCCCAAATGCTCATTTATCAAAGGAAAGAAAGAACAAGGCTTAGAAGACTGAAAGAGACATCCTGGGTCACTTTCTAGAGCAGCGTTTCTCAATCTTGGGCACTGGAAGATGTGTGGACTTCTGGCTGGGGAATTCTGGGAGTTGAAGTCCACACATCTTCCAGTGCCCAAGGTTGAGAAACACTGTTCTAGAGACTATGCTCATAGGGTTGGACAGTGGAATTTCCCCATCCCCACCCGCACATTTCCAAACTACTCCTTTTTGTTGTGTTAGCTTTTCCTGTCAAACCAATCTTTTGTTCGTTTGTGTGTGTGGGAGAGTCATTTTGCTGATGGATGGATGGACAGATGGATAGACAGATGGGCAGACATAGGGCTGAGTCCCTTTACATTATTTCTTTCTAACGTTCCATTGGGCTGGAAACAATAAAAAAACATGATTATTAAATTGTTCAGAGTTTAACTGTCTGCAATTTGTTTGTAATTAAAAGTTATTATTTCAGGCATTGATGGAATAAAGCTCTTGGAAATATTTTTTCAAGTCACTGCTGCCAAACACCTTGTATCTTTCACTTTGCTAACCTAAGAGTAGAAACGGTTAAAAAAAAATCTTCTTGTAGAGGTTTTTTTTTTTATTCTGAAAAAAGGCTAGTTTTCAAGGGGATGTTTGTCAGTTTCATAAGTCTTTTAAGAAATTTTCCCTGCATATACAATAATGGGAAAATACCTTTCCTCTGCTCACCCCTTTTATTTGCTTATTTAAACATTTTTGGAGGCCTATAGCTTAAGGCCCATGAAGTATTGTTGTGTGAAATATGAAGACATTTCTTGCTGTTCTAGATTAGACTTACTGAAAAGTAGTTACATCTCCATGAGTTAAGAGATGGGACAGGGGTGGAAATGACAGAGTTAACTATCACTAATTATGGTGTGGAAAAACAGGATGAAGTGAAAATCCTTCTTTCTCTTGCAGAATACTATAAATTTTTAACAGCATATTTATTATTTGTTTATCCTGCATTTGTTTATCCTCCTACAGGAGCTCAATATATTGTAACTTATCTTCTCCAAGTTTATTCTCATAACAATCCTATGGCATTCATTAGTCTCCAAGATAACATTAGGATCAAATAATTGAGTGAACTTCATGGTTAATTAGAAATCTGAAGCTGGATTTTCCTAATCTTTGTTTACAACTTGAACCATTACACTTCATTTGTTATCCAGGTTCTATGAAAATCTAGGTCATTTAATAGGAATCATTGATGGTTATGATACTAAACAAAAGAAAGAAAAAACTTTCACAACTTCAGTTAACTATGGAATCTGCTTTCAAAAATCTAGCAATGGAGATTACTTTAAACTTTTAAATAAAATCATGAAGGATAAGGTTACTAATGGCTACTTTTTTTTGCAATATATCTTCATTGTCCCTTCCCCATATCATGGTCAGCCCATCTCTTACTACCACTTTTGGGAATATGAATATTGTACTTATGTTCTTCTTAGAGACTTCCACAATTATTACTATGAAAAGAGAATACTGGACTAGAAAAATCCTTAGACTGATTCATTATGGTTCTTCTTAGGTTATGGTATTTCATAAATATATCTAAATTTCATGAGGATTTAATGTGGGACTTTCTATTGCTAGCAAGCACCATGGGTTGCTGCAACATTTATTGAGTTTCTAAATTCTGAAGAGAGAATTTCAAAAGCAACTTTTTGTTTACAGTATAATAATAAATTGTACACATAAGCAACACATAATTCACAACACTGTTCCAGAACTTCTACTGTGAACAATTAACATCAGTAGGGCCGAAATTACAGAAAACTAGAGAAACAGAACGCATATCCCTTCAAGTGCCTCAGATTCAGCAGGGGAGTTTATAACATGATCAGATTAATAGCTGGCATAAATCAACTGCTCACCAAAATTAATGAGGTTTTTAACACAGCCAGCATTTCAAGACTACATTAGGCAATAAAAGGCACACGTGTGTTGTCACAATGCAAGAAAAATGAGGTGACCTGGGGGGGAAATAGAAGCGGGGATCCATGAATCACCCATGCTGTCAAAAGAGCATTGAAATAAGTTCTACAAGTAGAAAATGCACACTTGGGATTTCTCCTTCTGCTGCTTTGTGGTCTTTTAACTACAAACTATTTCTTTTCTTAGACTTGTCTTCATTTTAATATAATGAAATCTCATTTGATCAAATCTTAATGGAAAAGACTTCACATGAAGCAAAGCAAAGCAAAGCAAATCTCCACTATGATTTATATTATTTGAATAAAGAAGTAATTACCCGAATGATACAAATATGTCATTTGCATCTTCATTGATGTGATATCCACATTATGCAAATGTCAGAAATAAATGTATATTTATTTATGTAAAAATTTACATGATGTCATCACACAAATGATGTAAGTTCAAAGATAACATACTCTGGTTCTTCCTGCACCAAATTCAAATCAGTCTATTAAAATGAGGTATGAAATAAAACAAAACACTTCAGGTCTGGAACCACATGACCTATTAAAATACAACTGCCAATTCAAATTCTCTAATGAATGTTTTAATGGCATCCCGGAGCCATTATGGACCCAGAGTGGTGGTGGATGTGTGTGAAAATGGGACACGCCACGGTCACTGCTACCTCTTTGTCCCTAGCCCCGGCCACTGCCACCGCCAAATGGCCCAAACATTACCACTGCTAAATGGCCCATAGCGGCAAGCAATATGAAAATGGGAAGCCTCCGGCTGCTGCTGCTGTCCACCCACTCACTCACCAGGCTGGCTCTTCCTCCAGCTGCCCACAGCGAACTTGTGGGGTTGAGTTGTCCTGCAGTGGGGTTGAGTTGTCCTGCAGTGACTTGGGGGCAGTGAGTTGGCATAGGCAACTTGGTAGTGGTGAGCTGGCAGCGGTGAGCTGGCCACACCAAATAGTCCTAGACCCATTTAAATGCTTATAGTAATGTAATGATACCTAGTAATGTAGTATTTATGAAATGCAGCTGGGTTCACATACTATATGAGCCTTGATATAGTTTGTCTGATTTGTCATGTTTTGCAAACCTAGATAGAGGGTCTCTAAATGATAGTTGATGGCATAGTGTGCTATTTGTTGTTGTTTTTCTTATTGTTATCATAATCATCAAATTTATTTGTCACCATCTTGAGATTCAAGGAGACTCTTATTTGATGGTTAATGGTTCAGTATATTGCTTGAACCCTGTCAATTAAGGCTTAGACCACAAAGGCTGGATAATAGCAACAGCAATAGCACTTAGACTTATATACCGCTTCATAGTGCTTTTACAGCCCTCTCTAAGCAGTTTACAGAGCTAGCATATTGTCCCCAACAATCTGGGTCCTCATTTTACCCACCTCAGAAGGATGGAAGGCTGAGTCAACCTATGGATAAGCAACCAATGGCTTATTAAAATATGTGAATTAAACCATACCTTTATAGTATCGAGCTTTTTAAATTATCACTGGACATAGAAACCAGTGCTGCAAAAGTATTAGTTGTAAACAATTTATTAATTTGTCCAGCTGCAGTATGTTTGCTGAAATATTCCTTTAGCTTCTCTAGGATCTATGGCCCTGAGCAGTTCTATTAGTATTATGGGAAATAGTATAATAATATTATGAAAAACACCCTTGGTATACATATGCTATTTTGTCTCCAACCTATGCTCTCTTTCTCTCCCCCTTTTGCTAAAGTGAACTCTGATTCAGTTATGGTCTTGCTAAACACGGATTTCTGCATAGCTTACTCAACCAGTTCACAGCTTTGTAATGACTCTTTGTCCACGTAATCACCACTGCTTTGCTAAACATTTGACTTTAAGATACAGTCAGGATGATATTGTGTATCAAATAGTGAAGTGTCTGATAAAAAGGCTTCGTGATAAAAGGATACTCAAAGGAAAGATCAAATTGTCATTGGTTGCTTTATTTCTTCTCCTTCTCCAGGCAAGTGAGCCTGATTGTCTCATAAGTCTAAGGAAGCAATAATCAGAGAGAAATTTAAAAAAAGAGTAAATTCTTACCACAAACTGGTTGATGTCTCTCTCAAGTCCCATGTTGGGGAGATCTGGCATCATATGCGCTACCACCTTGAACCCAGCATCTTTGGCTAACTGGAATGATTCACACACAGCCTTTACTGTATGGCCCCTGGAATAAAGAAATTGTTGAGAAACTTACATATACATTTTCAAAAAATTATGTTCCCTGTGATGAAAACCTCTTGAGTGAACATTTTAGAATATCTGTATCCAAAACCCTTTACCTTCTAAATATTATGAAAACTAATAAAATCTATATATAACAACATTAAGGGATCAGTATAACCACAAACTTAATAAGCATGGAACAAAGAAAGGCCTGGAAACTATGTTCTAGACAAAATAATTCTAAACGTGTTGGCCATATTGGTTAAAAGTATTTTTTTATGTCCCATTGTCAAAAAATGGGAAAACCCGGACGCATCATGGAGATACTGGCTGGAAAATAGAGGGCTCCTACGAGCCTTGTGAAAATCCAGCTAGACAAACCATTGTAAGAGGGTCTTTGGACCAGAACTGTCTTGTAGGAACGGGGAAGAAGAAGAGGTGTCTCGGGAGACCGAGAGGAACAGGTAAGTTCCTCAAAGGGTTGGAGGCAAGCTCTTCGGACCAGCGGTGGGGGTGGCAGTCATAATGACCACTCTGAACCTGGGGCAACCGGGCTAAGAATTGAGAAGGAGCAGTGTTTGAATGGACTATCAGTACCGGGTGAGTGATTGGCCAATTCACAGGTAAAAGGGACTTTTTTAAAAAAAAAAAAGTCGTGAGAAGTTTTTAAGGAGTATTTGTTTTTGTTTAAGCAGATGGAACTTTGAAAGGAGGAGAAGAATACTAAAGCTTTGAATGGACTGGACTAGACGAATATTTGAATTGGATATAAAAAAGAGATTATATGGACACGAACTTAAATTAAATAAAATAGCAACAACTCTCAAATTGACAATATGGAGCCTTGGGAATATGAAGAAATAAAGGAATTCCTTAAAAATATACTTGAAGCATGGAAGGGCAATAAAGAAGCAGAAACTTGGTTGGAACAAAAAAAAGAAAAGAAAGAATATTCAACCGAGAAACAAGAGTATAATATTGAAGGGAAAATAACTGAAGACAAAAACTTGAAAGAGGATACAAGTGAGCAGCAATAATATAATGTAGAAGGGAAAATAATGGAAATAAAAAGTTTGATGATTACACTGGGATTAACAGTGGGGGAAAAAAAGAATAGATAGGAGGGAGGATGCTCCAAAAGAGAAGGGAGGAGGAAAGAATGAAAAGAGTGTGGTTAAAAATAGAGGGAGAATGATACAAGTAATAGATACAAAAGTTGGTGGAAAGATGCAGGAGAAAAGGTACTTTAAATATAGAAAGAAAAAAGAAAAGGAAAAGAAGAAGATAAGAGAATGGAATAAAGGGGAAAAAACATTAAGAGGTGGATTTTGGGAGACACCAAGAGAAAATGGCTAAAAGGGAAAATATAGCAGATATTGACAAAGCAAAAGAAGATATATAATAGCAGATGGAAGGAATTGTATAAATAGTAATAATTATATAAAAGAAGTAAACATAATATTATACATTGCTTAGTGTGAAACAGATTAATGGATGAAATACAAAGTTAAAATTTGGTTTAATTATGAAAATAAGTGAAAGCAAGAGAATTCTTGAAAGATTAAGAGGAAAAAGTGATTTTTAGCAATTGTAAGTAAAATAATTAACTGATGTTTGAATATATACTGTATAAGGTAAAATGGATTTGTAGTAGAATCATGAGATGGAAATTTGGTTTAATGATGTAAAATTAAGAATATGATATATATATTTTAAAGTATAATGGATTAATGTCTTAAAGGATAAAGGGATAAATGTAATAAGATAATTAATTGAAATAATGTGAGAAAATTAAGAAGTGAAGGGCGGATAGAGATATTTTTGATAAAACAAATACAGAAAATATTAAAATAAGATCAAAATAGAATAGAATAGAATTCTTTATTGGCCAAGTGTGATTGGACACACAAGGAATTTATCTTGGTGCATACTCTC
>JANHFM010003492.1:22141-34847 GCA_032468115.1 Grayia smithii | reverse complement strand
AACCGGTTCGGTGACGTCACAGCGTCACCGCTACCTATTCGCGCAAACCGGACCGAACCGGGGGCAACCCATCACTGCACCACGCCCTCTCATTTTTGCTTATTTACTAATACAATTTAGTAGGACTGAATATGTAATTGTTGATAGAGGACAGCAAAACAGCACAATGGCTAAGCCACAATTAACTTATCAATGTAATAAGGCGCCTAGGTTGGATAGTTTTATTAGAAAGTTTAAACTGAGCTGAGTAATCTTGCAAGCAGAACTCAGATCCCAGAACAGCTTAAAAGTAACAAGACATTTTTTCAAAGATGTCATGGTACTGTTTACTATATCTGCTTTTTCCTCAGACCAATGAAAAGCACTTCAGATATGGCACAATAAATATATTTTATATTTCTGAAGCCCTCTAAAGCTGCTTGTTACAACTAGAAATAATGGTGGATAAAAATAGCATACTGTTCATATATTGCAGCAACACGTTCAGGTGTAAACAATTACCTGTCTTTTGTCCTCCTTTTCAATATATTATGAAATGATTCCTAAATGATATATTATGAAAAGATTACACATTTATACTATATACAAATGCATGTAGAAATATTTAGAGCCCAGAAATGAAAATAATGATCCTATAGAAGCTGCATAATTATTTCTTTGCTCTGGATTGAGCTCCCATATTCTCCAACCAGTTGTCCAGGTCGAGATGGAACTACTTAGATTATGGGAATTAATCAAACACTTTGATATAACACATCAGACGTGGGTAGGCCTTTATAAGGTAAAACAGCAACAGATAGTTACAGTAGGTCTCGCCTAAAGAACCACATATTTATTATAGCACAAACTTTTATGAACCTTCCAGAAACTTTTGTAACGTCAGATTTTTGCGTTGGATCCAATTTATGCTAAGCCTGCTTGATGTAGAGCTGAACAATATTTGCATACAATTGATTTATACAAAGGACTTTTCATTTGTTCAGTGGGGATAATAGCTGTCTAAAGCTTGCTCCCATTCACTATTTTGGGCTAGGAATTACTGGCAGCTGTGTCTGAACACTGATAGCTAGTAACACAACTGGATTTTTACCTGTTTTTAAAGAATAGCACTAGTATAACAACCATTCCCCTTTAGTTTTGCAACGTTTTGTCACATAAGGAATTCACCAGTTAAAGTACTCCAAAAGGATAGTTATCAGTGGAATTCACATATTGTTCAGACTTGTTATTTTTGGCAGCTTTCAGGTGGAATTTGTAGTTGGATTAGCCTGCAATTTCATGCTTCAAGATATTTGGTAGAAACTCATGACCAAAGCCAAAGGAGAGAAAGGCATGCCTACAAGAAGTCATAAAAACGTAGCAGAGGAAAAAGGTCAATTTATTCTGTATAATTTCATACAGCTGATGAAAGTAATAACTCTCTTAGGTCTCTACACATTTTATGAAAATTGTAGCAAATTTCCAGAACGTGTGTATTTTTAAAGCCATAAACCAAATTGATTTTTCTAAGTGCAGACCACTATTTTGAGAACTGAAACTGCAATAGGGATCAATTTCCATTGAGGGAGCTTGTTATGGCTGTAGTAACCAAAAGCAATCGAAGCATTTCTGAAGCTTACCTGAAACCATCTACTTTAGTGCAGGGATTTGCAGATGTATAGACCACAAATGTGATTATTAGTCCAATATCAAGACTATTCTAAGGAGATACAACTTGGTACGAACACTACTAGGCAATCCAGAGTCCATATGTTGCCCCAGACCATGTAAAGATGGCAGTATTGAAATTTGGCAGAAAACAAATTAATATTCAAGGATATTTCTTTTTTTTGTTCCCAAAGATAAAAAGTGTGCGTTAAACTGAGGTGTAGCAGACCTATTTTTTTTTCCCTTCTCCCAAAAGCAGAACATTTTCAATTGTGTCTCCAGACACACTCCCTATGTCCTTCATGAAATAATTTTTTGGAAAAAAGAAAATGTCATCTGCAGTCTCAAAAACATTGTCTGCTTCTGTGTTAAGTTTGCTTTGTAGATTTGAATAATTTTGAATTATTCAAAAAAAAAACATGCCTGAATGCACTAACTGCTTAGTATAGTGTGTGAATAATCAGCTTGCAGTGAAAAAACTGATATGGTGTTTTTTATTGCCAATATTCAGCAGATATTAAAACTCATTGCAGATTTAAATAAACAACCAAAAATTTCCCCAAATTTCATGGATAAGATTGATGCTGCAATTCTTATTTGGAATAAAAAGGGATTCAGTTTCTGGTGCACTACTTTAAAGCTTTATTGGGTCATGGAATTATGTCAAGCAACTAATGATATTAGTGGGAAACTGATTTACAAACCAGGGAAAGCCTGTATTTTCAGTTTTAGAACAGAATCTGCCATGAAATAAAGCAAGCCTTGATGTGTCTCTTGGGATATGCCAGAATTCTGCATTCCCCCTAAAAGCCTGCACATTCTATGTAGATCTTTGTAGTTTACTCTTCTCCCTAGATGTTTACAGAAGCAACAAACACTTCAAAGCTTTCATTTTAGTCTTTTTATTAAAAATTCTAAATAGTCTTTAAAAAACAAAAACAAAATGCTTAATCAATGCTATGGTAACCGTTTGTACATGCACAGTTAAGGTGCTAAAAACAAAATAAAACTGAGTAGGACACTGGAGTAGGACACATGAGGAATCAAATCTACAAGGAGTTTAGTGCAAGTTGAATTGTTAGCATTGGAGATCAGGTACCATGCTGGTGTATTCAAATCTATCTCTTATACTCAAATCACAATTTCAGATAAAGGTAATAAACCTGCTTTTTTAAAGAAACATTAACAACCCCCTCCACGCAATAACAGCATTGATTAGAAGTACTAGAATTTGCAAAGAATTTTCCTAAAAGAAATTATATAAAAAAACCAACCCCCTCCTGTTTGAAAACAGAGGAAGTAAACAATCTTTTCTTTAATCTGCTACTTCATTTTGGTTTTTCTGCACTGGCAAAAAGTAGCTTATACCCATCAAGTCATTTTATACAAATTACAACATTAAATACAGGTGTTTTGTGCTAAGGCTGAACTATTTTTTTTCTAGAACAAAGACTTATCTTCTCTGCCTAACTATGCTAGAACTGACAGAAACTAAATTGTTCAATATTCTATATTTGTTATAGTTGCAACATTACCTGCAACAGTGACATAAGCAAATCAAAATTGGGGAATGGGCAAATGATGCTTCTCAGCAAGGGGTACGAATGGGAGTCCAGGTGTCATTCTACTAAAACTAGTTTGTGTCATTTTAAGTCAGTTTTCTTTATATATAAAGAGCCACAAGAGTGATCTGCATAACTTATATTCAAAATTGGACATAGATTTTACATAACACCATTCCAAGGATGCTTGTCCTAGTCAGTAAAAAAACTCTCAAGTAACAAGCTAATGCTTAAATATAGCCTAATTTTTTTTGCTTGATGTCATTTTGCAAAAGAAAAAAATTCTTTGTAAAACCAAAGATTAAGTCTATTGTGATTACTAAAAATAAAATAAAATAAAATAAAATGGCTTCTGCTGACAATAAACCCTCAAACTGTTCAGTTTATGGTGACAGCATTGCTAACACAGGACACTATTTGTTGTACATGAGAAATTAAACTGAAGAACTGGTCTAAACAATCTATTTCCACAGTTCCTGAGTGGGGAGGAAAAATAGATGCTTTGGGTCTAGCAGTTTCAGGTTTCCAAGATGGAGCCCAAAGTGGCAGAAATGCATTGGCATTTCTAGAACCACTTGGATTGTGTTTTATTAATATTCTTTAAAAAGTACTTGAGTTTCCAAATTAGTTTTTATTTATTGATATAAACATTCTGTATTAAGTCCAGAATTGTCTATTTTGGCCACATCAGTCCCAATGAAAAACATATTCTAGTTTTGAGAAGTTGTACAGATTGATTGCATGATCACAATATATGATTTTCTGTACGCTGTCCGAGTATAGCATTTTATAAAAACGCCGTGTAAATGTTTTATCCAGCACTACTTAAATATGGTTAACTGAAGGAAAATAGGGGGGGCAGGCAAGCTGCCTGAGGAGGTAGGCAGTATGATGGAAAGATTTTCAAAACTGCCTGCCTCATTGAACAATGAAGGTGGAAAGATATTAGTTTACAGGCACTTACCCCAATTTCAACAGTTGAGAAGTGGAGATACCCCAATACAGTTTTTTAAGAAGCAACATTGGTTGGTATATATATCTCAGATTTTAAAAGGTAGATATCTTAACAGGCAGTTAAGAAGAAAAAAAAGAATGTGGCAGGTTTCTTTCTTGCAAGCGGCTTTGATATATAACTATGGGAACTTTCTTGGCTCCATTCTGCCTTACATTAATAGAAAAAGGCAGCTGACATATAAGGTTGACTAGAATGTAGAAGCAAACTATGTTGCTATTTTCTAGGACAAATTTTTTTCCAAGTGAGTTAAATCTATGGTAATCCATGCTGACTCAAATTGTAAAGACGTTAAGAAAAAAAATATTTTACAAAAACCAAGCAGACTCTAGACTGGAGGTTTAACTTGTCTTTCCCCAGTTCTGATCGAATAGTCCCACTTCTCTGAAGTTGGTACAGGTGACCTTTGTTATCTGCAATCCATTAGTTATGGTTGGTAAATACAGATCAGATTTTATTATTTGCAAAAGGATTGGATAGCTTTGATCTTTGATACATTATTCTATTTCTAGAGTATTTTTTTTAATGGAGGGAGGTATTTAAGCGTGCACAAAATAATGGCAGACTTAGCTCATGAATAAAGTACACTTCTTCAAAGTCTTGTTCTGCACAATTCTTTTATCAATGGTTGTTAGACTGGAATAGAACCACCACAAATAACAAGGGCTGCCTACATTATATTTACATTTTATGGAAAACTCCCTTGATATTAATATTTCTCTTGAAATGCAAATATTGCAAATTTTGCTAGAACAAGAACAGAAAAAAAATCCTTGCTTACCATGGTTTGGATGCTGTTCATGCTTCCTCATAATTATATTCTCATAATTAACATTAGCTTGATCCCAATTGATTTGAAGCACCTCATCAAGTTACAAAGCGGCTGATCTGGCACTTCACAATTTATAAATTAGAATTTAAAATAATACTAAGCCTAATTCTTGTAGCTCCAAAGTATTTCAGCACCAATTACTTTTCTTGATGAACCAAGCATGAAATGGTTTGTCATTAAATTCAGATACCTAGCATATTTGTTCTCCATTGTATATATAAAAAGTTGATATAAGGGAGGGTGCATATTAAGAAAAAGAAGCAGAATAATCATTTTCCAGCAGTAGTATTAGAGCAATAGATGAGGTAGATTTAAACACACACAAGTGCTTCCTTAACTCATGCCAATAGCTGCCTTAGAAAAATTAAGTTCACTGTCCAAGACAAGCATGGGCAATGTTTTAATTAAGAACTGTAGGTTTGCATATTTAAATTGCTCATGTGCATATCATTCATAAGTGTGAATGAATACAAAACTATAGCTGGTTTAAACTGCAGTTAAGAACTCATTGTTTGTACTTCTAACTTGGAGGTAAAACCCATTCTATTTAACTGGTCTTATTGTCTTGTACAAGAAATTTTGAGTTGCATCTTCAAATGAGAAAAATCCCTATTCTGGAATTATAGTCTCACTCCTGTTAATCTTGAATTGGTCCCTAAATATCAAAGAACTTTGAAATAATAAGCTGAAAACTAGTGCTTCACAATTGGGCAGCTGAATTCAAAAAGCTTCTTACAATATGTACACTGAAGGTTTGGCTGCATTTGTTCTTCTGGTTTCCATATGCATATCTTGAGTTTGGAACTGAAAATGATTGAATTCAACATTTTCTCCTTAATGACTATCTGCAAGGCTCAGCAAATATTCTTCATAAACAGGATAACAGATTATTCAAAGTACTTATTATTTTATGGATTTTTCTTGCCCTTCATTTCTCAAAAAAATACCTCAGATTCTTTGAAAGAGGCCATTATCTCTTTCCTCCCAAAATGTCCTAGAATAGATACAGGAAGAACCGTTCAAGGCACTGATGCTGAAAGAACTGTAGCATGGGGGAATTTTTGTAATATTCCTAAAGGCTACATTAGTTGCTATATTAAGAAATCAATTTCTCTCCTATTCAATGAGAATTTTGAAGGTGTTGAATTCAGTTTGATAATTAAGAACCAACTCCTTTGCTTTTCTTTGAAAACTAGTAGTAAATTGGAATATTTTCTACCAAAATACAAACAATACAAGAAACTTTACGCTAAATGTTTATTAACTCCCTACCTCTCCATCAAGACCAGAATTTAACTTAAGAGCCAACAATATTAAGACTTTTGCTATTTTTTTCCTTTTGATGCATTTCCATTGCATTCACTAATAATCTCTGATGCCCTCTATACAGTTTTTAATATGCAGCCTACATTCTGTGCCTCGGGAGAACAACTAACTAGTTTATTATTTTATTAGAATAGAAAAAAAGCAAAACAGATATCTCCCTCTCCCTCCACAAAAAAACAAACCCAGTCTTCTACTTTGGGAAAATTTTCATAGAGCCTTCATAGTATGACACTTATAGACGCGTTAAGGATTTTTAGAAAGATGGGGAAAACATCAACAAATAAATATAGTAGCCAATCTTAAATGCATCCACAGTTAATTTGTAGCCTTGATCAACAACAGACTTGCTTAGAGGCAGTCTTCCTAAGAAATCTTGAGCTACAGGAAAAAGGTACTGACCAAACTGGGTGCCATTCTGGCTGATAAGAGGAATAAAAGCTGATATATTATTTTGATAAGAAATGGATGCTGTTCATTTAAAAATAAGTGTGAGATGGGAAAAGAAGTGCAGATCAAGCGCTGGTCCCATCCTCTTCAATAACTCGGTTCATGCTGGTGCCATGAGTTATGTGAGTTACTGGATTTCCACTGAGGTCTCTGGTGCTACTGTGACGTGACTGATCATTGAGCCGATGGGAACTGCTATGCCTGGAGTGGTCAGTCAATCGGGACATACTGCCATGAGGTAGTCTATCTTCAATTCCACGGTAACTGCAAGGGGTATACCTAATTCATAAAGAATACAGACACATATACATTGAAAACATTCAAATTATCTCCCAAATATATAAATTAGATAAGCAAAACTTAGATGTACTGCAGTTTAATCCAAACATTTTCATTTGTAGGACCATCAGTTTTCAGTAAAAATACTTTTAACATATTTTATTACTTCTTTGTAATATTGGTTCCACTTTTAAGCATACTTATTTTATATTCACAGAGGGACAAGTTAACCATGGATAATCTGACTATAAGAAACTTGCTGGATGGGGCCAAATACTTATTTAGCTCACTGTATTCTGTATTTTACAATTATCTATCAGATGTGTCACATAAACCCGTAATAAGAATATAAGGGCAGCAGTTTTTCCTCACTTCTGTTTTCTAACAAACAAATGCAATCTTACTCTGAATATAGCATAGCCATGAGAACTGATGTTCACTGATAACCATATTCTCCATGAATTCTTTTTCTTTTAAAACCATTCCAATTATTCTTTCCTGTTATTTTATTTATTCATTCATTCAAATACTTCAATATTGCCCAGTTCAATCATGGCAGTTTAATAAGATAAAACGGCATGAGTAATACATATTCAAGCAAAAATGAAAATAACAATAGCTCCCATGTATATTGATTATTCAAATAAATCTGAATGCCTGCTCAAAGAACTCTTTTCTCTTCCAGAAAACTGGGAGAATGGATGTCAGAGAAACCTCATGGGCAAAATGTTCCAAAGCATGAGTGTCATAACAGGAAATGAGGGTCTGGATTCTCATGCGAACATAACTGACATCTTTCCCCTGCATGCATGCATGAACAAGGAAGATGCTACCTGGAGGAGATAGCCCCTATGGTGCTCTGGAGCCAAGTCAGATGGAGCTTTAACAGTCAAACCAGCACTTTGAATTAGATCAGAATCGTATTGGCAACTGTAACCCCAAGAAACTGGTATAAAACCAAGATAGTAGCACTTACGTGCTAGCAGCCTGGTCATTGCATTTTGTATCAATTAAAGCTTTTGAATCATTTTTCAAAAACTGTCTCATATAAAGCATGTTATAATAATTTAATTCTATGGTGACTAGCCATGACTCTGTTGTCAGAACAGCTGCCAAGTAAGACAGAAATTGGTGCACCAATTTTAGCTGAGTGAATATCTTTCTGGTCATGCATTCCACCTATGATAATCAGCTATGATAATCAGATAATTTTTGGACAAGTATCAACTCTATCTTTATTTCTATCTTTGCAAAGATAGAGTTAAAATTATTACGTCTCCAATTCATTCTGAGGTACAATGTGAAGTTGAGAATCATCCGTATATTGAGAAACTAACAGGTGACCTCTTCCAGCAACTTCTTATAGATGTTCAAAAGAAGAGTAGGGAGAGAAGGGCTATACAGTAACCCATGTTACAGCACATATCCGGTCAACAGCTCATTCCCCAGCAATACTGACTGGAACTACTTACTGTGATAAAAATGAACCTTCAACTCTCAATCATTATACACAGTCCAATAAGATACCATGACCAGTCTAATAGAACTAAGAGAGCCCCCTTTAAGGTTCCCACACAGGTTCTTTACCAGAGTTACCAATGCTCTCTGTTATTTGCCTGGGTCTGAGCCTAACTGAAAAGGATCTAAATATCCATTTCCTCTAACCTCTAACCAAAGGAAGAGGTTAGGGACAGGATGATAGTTCATAATAATAGATTGAGAAATGGCATTTTTGAAATGCATTACTGACAGCCATTTAATTAACAGCCCATTCCATCTTTTCTCTACCTGGCTTCCCTCCAGAACTGTAGATTTCAACCTGCAATTCCAGAATTTTCTGCATGAATTATGCTGGAAGGCATTCTACTGCTGTATTATTAAATCTGGAATTAGTTCATATTTAATAACCAACGGTAGGATATATATATATAACTTGCACTCTGGAATGGTTAAAAAATGCTCTAGAATATAAAATGATTGCCTTCATTAATTATATATCACTGAATATATTACAGAATGGAATTGCTAAGAATTAGAGCATTTGATTTCCTAATTTGTACTGAATTTCTCTAAATGTGGAGATCTTGTAACAGAAGCTCAACCAAAAACCGACTTCCTCAAATGATGTCCTCTAGATATGTTTCAGACATTCACAATGAACTTACATTACATTAGGACTATACCAGGTTAGGGAAAGATAGCTTAAGCCCTAGAAAACAACTTGCTAAATTTTATTTCAAATTAGCGTGCAGTAGGTAGAAGGAAGAATAATACAATAATACAATAATAGAATGACTCAATCATTTCCCTTGAATTCATACTGCCCTGGCTTTGATAAGAATTTTTTATACTTTTTTACACTCTGCTTATGCATTTACAGGATAATATTTTAATTTCCTCACCTGCCATCTCGTGACCTATGCAAGCTGCCATGGTAGCTACTGACTTTGCTATGCACACTGCCTGCTTTGCTTCGCTGATCATCCATCATAGCCAATTGTGTAGAGGAGGCATGAGTGGAAGTCCCTTGGGTGGAAGTCCCTCTGGATTTGCGAATTATGGGTGTATTTGGATCTCTCAAGAGAGACTGAGCGAAGTCGGGTTCCTGAAGTACTTGCCGGCTCTCATTAACAACCCTGGTAAATATAAATCAGTTTGACACCAAAATACAAATGGAAGCAGCAGCATGTAGAAGAAGCTAGGCAACAAAAACTCTGACAATAATGCATGAATTCAGAAATGCATATTTCTGTTATATCTGTATCATTCAAAATTAAGATAATGCATGGCAGACAGGTTGAAAGTGGTTAAAAATTACCACTACAATTACAGCAGTTGCATTGTATCATTCCCAGAATATTGCAACCACCAAACAGATATAAGCTATTATGTCCTTGGGCACAATTTGGTCATTCCAGATGGCTGCGGTAGACTAGCTGTCATCTAACCAATATAACAAGCTTTGGGAAGGCATGGTATTATGGGGCCTTTAATTGTACCTGACAAATTTGTCCTGGGAAGTTAATGCAGACACTTAATAACAACATTATTACAGAACCAGCATATTGACCCCAACAATTTGGGTCCTCATTTTACCAACCTCGGAAGGATGGGAGGCTGAGTCAACCTCAAGCACATGAGGATCGTACTCCAGATTGTGGGCAGAGTTAGCCTGCAATATTATATTCAGTACTGCAATACTGCATCACCATGGTTTTATTGCCCATGCTATTAACATTTACAGTTCATAAAATTGCCAAGGAAAGTCACCTTCAGTTTTGGAATGCAATGACATCAGTATATGGCAACCTGACCTTTTTTTAAACCCATAAATCCAAAACAGATGATTTTGGAACTGAGGAGAGGAAATAAGCTGAAAACTTGGGAATCAAAATGTATTTCCTGGACAGAAGGATTCAACTAATGGGATAGAGTTGCATACCTCCTAAAATCAAGTTTATAGTTAGAAGGTTTTTCTGGATTCATTTTTAATTCTGAAAACACACATAATAGAAGTAGGCAGGTATGATATTTATGGACTTTGGCTTAACATATCAACTAGAAAAGGCAGATTTGGCTTCTCATATATTCCAACCTTCCCCACCTTCCAAATACATGGATTTCAACTCACTCTTTTTTCCTGCGCCCATGAAAAAAACTGGCCCATTCAAAGCAAGTCTTTTTACTTCCAACCCAAAAAACTGATGGGATTCCTACTATGAGGGCCATCAGATATTTCATTAGGAAGAGGATCAAGTCTGGTCGACTCATCTGGGTAACCTGTAAAAAAGAGGCAAGTGTAACAAGCAGACAAAGGGCAGCACAGATACAATTCCAGGTATTAAGTCATTTAAAAATAATTACTACAGACCCAAGTGTACCCAAACGTTTCCCTTTATTATCCAAAACTGCTTTTTGGAAAGTCCTTTTTATCCAAATGTAGATAAATCACTTTAAGTCAATTTAAATCTCCCTGTTGTGATTGGGTAATAGGGTCATGTGTCACTACCCAAAGAAAATCCTTGGAAATAGCACCATATACAACTTCATCCCTAGAACCCCTGTATAAGACACGTAAGCAAAGGGTTGTTTTCTTGAAATAGTGTTCACAATACCTTCATTTTTAATTTGTACAATTAATTTAGCAATCATTGCTGGATTGAGAATGGTATTAGTGAGGAAAAAACAGTTGTTCATATGGTTCTACAAAAACGTCTACATGGATACCTTATTTGCAAGCTTCTCATTTATATTAATTATTTTTGTGCTTGAGCAATATTTAGTAAATATAATTCCTCTTCTTGAAGTAGAGAGAGCTGGACTGCCTGCATGTAGAAATCTGGAAGTTTTTTCAAGCTTTCAGCTTTGTCAACGCTGTCTGAATCTCTTATGGTTCCAGGACAATGTGGTATTGAAGATATTAGAGAAAGTCATCAAGAAATGGTTAGTCAGTGAAATGATTATTGAACCTTGTTGACATGATGGGATAGAAACGCATCTAAAAATGCAGTGCTATAGTTTGACCTATATTTCTGCAATTGGTATTGTACAGTGTGTAAAAGACAAACATTCTGTGTAGCCATTAAAAGCTGGGGTGTTTGTTGGATTTTTGATTTCTCAAATTTCAAATTGCAGCTGCTTCCTTTAGCCCCTTATCAATAATTTAAATGACATAATAGAACAGACCAGATGGTGAGAGAAAGTGAACAACCATAATTTGAGATTCTTTAAATATTTATCCCTGAAGAATAACTACATATAAAAAAATGTTTTTGGAGTCAAATAGTCCCTAAATTAGACTATGATGCTACATATCAAGAGAAAAATAATCTGCTAGACTAGGAAGCTTAATTCTTAATATAAAAAGTAAAGTAAATTCCTCTCCTTGGAATGTGCTACACCTCCTTCCTGAGAAATTGCTATTTCACTGTAGTCCATCACAACACTATCCATCTGTACGCACTTTTCTTCCCAGTACTGTCCCAAACAGACCTGGTATGCAATTTGCAGCAAACTTCTGCAATCTTCATGTTGTTTGCCAATCATGCCTATTGCTGGACTAGTAGGCTCTGCTTTCAGTCACTTATGCCCTGATCACCCCTCAAGTGGACTACTAGAACCTCCTCTATATGGAGTTGCTGGTGGGTAGCATCCAGAAGATTCAGCTGATGCAGAATGCAGCGGCACAGACAGTTATGTCTGCCCCTTAGAAAAAGCACATTACATTCCTGCTCTTTGAGTGGCATTGGTTACCAGTTTACTTCTGGGTTCAATTCAAGGTGATGTTTTTGACCTTTAAAGACCTTTCATGACATGGAGCTGGGTTATTTGAAGGATCACTTTCTCCCAGTTATATCTGCCCATTTCATCAGGTCTGCATCTGGAGATATGCTATGGAAGCCATCTGTGAAAGAGTTTCATCTGGCAGGACCCAAGAGACATGCCTTTCTTTGCCCTGGCATCCACCCTGTAAAACATCATCCCCCATAAGGTGAGACTGGCTCCATTATCTTATTATTAATTAATTTATTTATTAATTAGTTTATTTATTAATTTATTTATTTAAATTTATTTGCCGCCCTTCTCCCGAAAGACTCGGGG
>JANHFM010003491.1:419191-430052 GCA_032468115.1 Grayia smithii | reverse complement strand
ACTAAGTGTTAGTTGATTCAAACACAAGTATTGATATACTCTAAATTTCAGAGTAGAATTCTCATACCTGTTGAGGTTATTCAAATAAAAGTCATCCAGAGCTCAGACTGAAATGGAGCAGACCACAGGGGGGTTCTACTTACTTTTACTAGTGCTTTGCAGTGGGACCGCGTATGTGTGCACGCTCTTCTGTGCATGCGCAGAAGCTTCTGTGCATGCAGTCACCTCCTGATGACATCTGGATGGGTGGGCGGAGCCTCGCTCCGATTTTACTACCGGTTCTAAGAACCGGATAGAAGTGGAAGCAACCCATTACTGGAGCAGACATATTCTCAGGGTACGGTTTTTTTAAAAAATCCAAATTTTTGACCCCAACAGTGTGATTGAAGGGCCTCCCGTTTTTATATCTGTAGATGAAATCATCATGACTGCCATCTTAACCTTTCTGACAATGTCCTATGGACACCCCCACATCAGAAAATACAAGAGAATGGTAAGCAGTTCTAGTCAGTTACAAGTTGGATGCAGATTTGCAAAGAAAATAAGGGGAACGGGTAGAATTACTTATTAAATGTCATCTCCAATCAGTTGAGGAATTTTTTTTACCCCTACTTCTTTTTTAAAAAAAATAAAATAAATTCAATTTAGCATATATTGAGGCATAGATTCTGCTGCTGTTCATGCTTTGCCTCAACTTAAATAGAAGACAGATTATCACTTTGCCTTTTGAAAAATAAACTCAGATCCCTAACTGATGGTGAATGGACTTAATGAAGCTGCCTGGAGTTATTACAATGTGCTGAACTATAAATAAGCAAAACATTCTAGATCTCTTTGCACAATACTCTGAGCTACAAATTAAATGACCACATTTTAGCTTGGCATGTGGTATAAACTTAGCCATTGAGTTCTAATTGCACAAGATTGCAACTGCAAGTAATACTGTCATTGTATTATCCCAACGTAATAACCTCCTGCTTGTAATCCACACAGTGGGGGAAAAAAACTTCATTCTGATGTGCTATCTTTTTCATCTTTCTCATTTGAGGCACTTATGGCTCAGTACATACACTGAGCATATATTGGAAATGGTATTGCCCAGTGTTAACTGCCATCCTGGAAATAACTATATAATGAGATGATATCCTTAAAGGCAAAATGCTTAAAATGTGTGTCTTAATTATTATACCAATGGCAAATAGGTATAACATATATCAGCTGCCTAGGGTAACAAAAAGAGGTTACAGAAATAATAAGTCAGTAGGTGTATGTCTGTGTCTAATTGAAGTCTCCCATTCACTTGATCATAGCTTTTCAGAATATATTCATGCATACTTTTGAATGTAATGGTATATGACATTAAATGTTTCCTAACATGCAGCTCCAAAGTACTGTAACTGCAGAAAAGGGGCAGCTTTGTTTACAATTAACCAATTGCATACTTGTTTAACAAAGCCCCCAACTGTTTACCAGTAAAATTCAGTTGAACACTAAATAACAGCAAAGGGATAGGATTTTCTGTATCTTTTTGCTCCTGGTTCGGCTTGGTTCATGCGAGCCAGTAGCGGTGATGGTGTGACGTCACCGAACTGGTTCTCCACGGCTGGGAGCTGGGCCCACCCACCCGCCTGCCCGTACTTACCTTTCTCCTTTATTTCTCCTTTAGTTTAGCCCAGCTGAAGTGCCACAATACACTAAAAAGCACCCATCAGCTGGGCTAAACTGCTCTGCGCATGTGCAGAGTGCTTGTTTTGAGCTCTATGCCAGGAGAGTAATTAGTGCACATGCACGGAGTGTGCATTCGGCGCCATGCGAGCTTCACTCACATGCGATGAAGAGAACCAGTAGTAAAGGTAAGTAGAACCCACCCCTGCCATCAGCATACTGATTATACCTCACACCATGGCTACAGATGACCTCACCCAGCAGTAGGAACAGAGAGAATATTAAATCTGTAGTACCCCACAATTTAGAGGCTGAACCAACTGAACTAACCAACCCATCAACACCAACTGAAATCTATCACTGAAGAAGAAAACCAGCAAAATACAGTGCTGACCATTTCCACCCACCCACCCCCAGCTAGATGGATACTATACTGTGTATACCATATTATAGTCACACAGACACAGCTAGGTGGTGACTATCAAGTGCCAGGGAAATCAGGAGATTCGGGCAGTTCAATTGAGTATAAAGATTTATTGCAGCCTTAAGCTCTCTACAAGAATCTGAGCTACTAAGGGTCAAGGGAAATGAATGGGAGATAAGAAGGCCTTCAAGGTGGGCTGGACTTAGTCACTCTGCAGTGACTCATGACTGATGTGTTTGACCTCTCCCTCAGGCTCAGCCTGGTCATCTCCTATAGTGACCTCTTGAATTATCCATTTTCTTCACTAGGAAAGTGCCAGTGCCATTTCAGAGCCTCTGAATTCTTTTGAAAAAAAAATTAAGATCAATGGCAGGAGGCTTTCAAAAGAACAAAAACAAGCTCCTTAAAATCCAGGTCTCAAACATGGCAGAAACACAGCTTTTGGGATCATCACCTGCAAATTAATGCCTGACCCAGTTTCTCCTGGCTATTTCATTCAGGAAAAAAATGAGGTAGTAGGAAGGGAGGAAAAAGATCTTTAAGGAAATCAAATCTGCCAGACATGTGATTTTTATTAAAGCAGGGCCCTGAGAATTTATTAGAAAAGGGAATTTGTGGTTGCCACTGCCACTCTTGGAACGCTGTAATGGAAAGAAGCCCTTTCTTCTTCTCTAGAGCTGCATTTAGTTTTCAAGGCCCAGGGGAAAATTATATTGCCATTCATGTCTGTCAAGTTCGCATCATAAAAGAACCATTATTTCTGGTGTTCTTCCAGTCCACTTAAAACGAAGCAGTCATTTTTCTCCCAATGAAAAATTATAAAGCCTATTTTTATGTTTTGCTGGCTGGAATTTAGAAAAGAACACAAGTCTGCTCCAAACTGTTTGAGTAAAAACGTGTTTTCTCAACCCAGTTCTGTTTTCATTTTCCTAAAACCCAAGTAACCTAGTAAGTCCCCATTTTCCAGAGCAGTGAATTTCTAATTTGCAAAAATTCAAGACAACCACTGTATTGGTTAGATATGGGGTGGGTTCCACTTACCTTTACTACCGGTTCACATGAGCAGATCATCTGTGATGACATCCAGGAGGATGGGCAGAGCCTCCCGTTGCCATTCATAAGAACCGGACCGAACCGGGAACAACCCATCACTGCATTAGATCTACTTTGGGAATCTGTTCCTGGAAGCAGAATGCTGTGCTAGTCATAAGCTGGATTCACATGTTATGCTAAAAGTGGATTTTTAAATATGGCTTGTTGGTCAAACCATTGTGATTTGTAGATAATATGTCATAAGGGGTGGGTTCAAACCTCAAGATAAGCCAAAACCAAATAATTAATATTGTGGCTTGCTGGCAGAGATCACAACACAGTACAGAATGAAAGTTACCTATATTTTTCGAGGTATAAGATGCACAGAAATACAAGACGCACCTTAGTTTTGGGGAGGAAAATAAGAAAAAAGCTTGATTATGGGTGGATCAGCCTCCCGGAATACCCCCAATCAACTGTTCCCAGAGGTGAATTTTAGCAACAGGTTCATTGGTTGTGAGCTCCATGCCTTGCTTTTTTTGTTTTCCAGCCTTTGAAACCTGTTTCAGAGGCTTTTTTTTCTGCCTCTGAAACTTCTGAAACTCCATTTCAGAAAAAAACTTTTTTTTTCTACCTCTGAAAGCCTCTGAAACAGAGCTTCAGGAAAAAAGCCTCTGAGGCTTTTTTTCTGAAACTCTGTTTGGAGGCTTTCTTTCTGAACCTTCTTTTGGAGGCTTTTTTTCTGAAACTCTGTTTGGAGGCTTTCTTTCTGAACCTTCTTTTGGAGGCTTTTTTTCTGAAGCTCTGTTTGGAGGCTTTCTTTCTGAAGCTTCTTTCAGAGGCTTTTTTCAGCCTCTCAAATCTCTGTTTGAGAGGCTGGATGGGGCTACATTCAGAGTATAAAATGCACCCTGATTTTCACCCTGTTTTTTGGGGGGGGGAAAGGTGCGTCTTATATTCCAAAAAATACGGTAGTATGTTAATCCAGTTTTCTCACTTACTTTCTACTCCTTTCAGGTAGAGCATAATCCATAATCCAACATTAAGAATCCCACCCTTCAAAACTGAAGCTTCAAACCTGACTTGGCCCAAGACGTTATGGTGCTATGGCTCCCTGCTCCCATTATAGCATAATTCTTTGTTGGCACTGCCATATCAAAAGACAACAAACCAGTTAAAGGCAAAATGAATGAAGAACATGCAGTGCTTACTTGGACCCTTTTCTGCTATCTTTCAGGGATTGCCAGTTTTCCTCAAGCCCAAATGTAGGTCTGTCAAAATTTATCAGCAGCATATTTTAGAAGGGAAGTTAAATGCCCATCATCACTACCAGCACTGCGTTTAGAGGCAAGATTTTTTTTCAGCAACACTTGAAGAATGACTGCATTCAATAGAAATAATTTTCCCAAGAAAATCACATTGACACTTAGGTTCAGTCCATTGGTTAGTGACCTATAATTGGAGTCATTCTAGCCACCCCCGAAGTCAAACCTGGAAATGTGTCATCAGTTCCTTTTTTTTTTTTTTTTACAAAACTCTATTATTGTGCATCTCTCTCTGTTTTCCTAGAGTAGGATTCATGTTCACAGATGGTGGCCTTGACCCTCAAGGAATTGGGCTGTAGCAGATTCTGAGTTATTGTTAATGGGAGTGAGTCAGAATGCCAGCTAGATGTTTCCACATATGAAATCTATCACTAAAAGGAGTGATAGCCCCTCCCCCATCCCTAAGATTTCTGTGACTTGAATTTTTCTACTCAAAAATATGATTATTTTTTTTGCCTGGTTTCCATTCCATGGCTCTGAAGCACTGTTATTGTGCAGCTCACAAGTTCTCTAGCAGCCTTGCCTATAAATCAAACGTGCTTTCACTGCTGCTAAGACCATTAATTTTAATTTTTCCCTTATGCCTTTATAACTATCATTAACGGGTTGTGAATTTGGTGCTTGCAGGTTTTTCTATTGCCTGCAAAAAAAAAAAAAAAAAAAAGAGGGAGGGGGGAATAAACACTGAACTAAGAGGTGTTCAGTGGAGATTATAGAGTTTACGGTCCTTTTATGTTGCCTGATTTTTGTTATTCCCAAAGCTGTCAACTGGGGAAAAAAAGTAAAATCAGTATAGTTAGTCCACTGTGCAGTCCTTATCTTCGTCTTTCAGAATAGGAGCCACTTCAGGATGATTATCGTCCCCCACTGCTCGTGAAATGAAATTGGCCCTCCTGGAGCTTTCAAAGAGAATGGGGAAATTGTTTTCTTGAATTTACATAAAAAGTCCCTCAGAGCAATGAAAAGAAGTGACAATCCATGTGTCACCTTTTTGCCAGTTAAATTGGGTAAGGGATCCTCCCCCGCCTCTTAATTGAATACTATAATTAGTCTTCACTCCGTTCCTGCACATGCTTTTTCCCTTTCTTTCTTTACCTGTCTTCCTATTTTACCTTTCATTACCTTCAACCGATATTAGGTTTTGGCCATGTTGCTTTGGAGATGATGCCGTTTATTTCATGTTATTGTCATGGCATTTCATGACAATGCCATTTTGTCAACTCCTTTCTTAAAATGCAAGGGCTGAGATTTGAGGAACCTTTTTTAAATTTCCGAAGTGTGTCTACTTTAAATTGCCTTCCTTCTTTTTTTAAGGTACACAATGAACAAAATGATGAATACATTTTGAGTACATTCATTTATGTCAGTACTAAAGAATTGAATGGGGCATGGATGCGGCTGTGAGTTTATTTGATGGTAAGATGGAGGAACTGACCTCTTCCAAAATTCTCAACTGAGGGATTTCATGCTTAATCTGGATCTATAGCAGGGGTGTCAAACTCACGTCATCACAGCGGTGTCACGTGACGTATTGTCACTTTCCCCCCCCTTGCTAAACTGGGCATGGGCGTGGCCAGTGTATGACGCATCCGGCCTGCTTGCCCCAGGTTTGACAGCCCTGATCTACAGTATCAAACATTTTGATACAAACAGGAATAATTTACCCTTCTTGGTCTCCAAAATA
Organism: Grayia smithii; assembly: GCA_032468115.1. Classification (NCBI taxonomy): domain Eukaryota; kingdom Metazoa; phylum Chordata; class Lepidosauria; order Squamata; family Grayiidae; genus Grayia; species Grayia smithii. Next base: position 423,922 of record JANHFM010003491.1, on the reverse strand, counting down.
AACTTTCAAGTGCTTATATAGCCTTGCCAAAGTTCTGTACACTTGATATATTTACATCTACCCGTACGTTCAGCTCAAGGATGTCTGACCAACAGTTTTTGAAGGAAAGTTCCATATGACACAAACTTATTCTTATCCTCAGCTCACAGCCATGGCCAACTAACATCATATTTTTTTCTGAACTAAAGCTGATGTTTTCCTTCTCCTGATCTGAACCTTGCTATTTACATCATGCATGGTATTTTGATGGAGGCTAAATTGATGATGTAATAGACAGGTGGATCTAATTAGCTCCTATTAGCCTTTTTTTTTTTTTTTGGTGTTGTGGAACATGGTCCCCTCCAGTTGCCACCAGTAGATAATGAATCACAAACAGGTTACTTGCTGGGGGTAAGACATGACATGTCATGTCATGGGGGAATCTGGGAGGAGAAATTGTTTCAAACTTTCCTCTCAGATCCTGTGCAGGTCCTGTCAGCAGGCATGTAGGCAGATCATATATGTTGGCCATTCAAGGTAATCCAGACAAGAACCACCAACTAGGAGCACCACTCCCTCCCCTTACTTTTACGAGAGGATCCCTTCTGAGATGCTCACTCTACCACCAACCCTCCTTTGGATTCAAATTTTCTTTATCAGGTCATTGTCTTAGCTCTGTCTTCCTCCTGTCTCCCAAGGTCATTCATAGCAATACAAATGGGATGTGGCTTATTTTTTATTTATTTATTCAGTTAAAAGATTTGAATGGGTTCTTGTCTTAAACACAACTCGGGACAGCTCACAAAACAGTAAAACATGGTAACTATAAAACCATAAACCATAAAACAAAACCCTAATCATCAGCTCTTACAGACTCTCAATATCAGGTTCTGACTTCACTCTGGCCATCTGTCAAACCTTGCCTATACCCTCAGCCCAGCCCTTCTCCACCAAATAGGAAGTTTATAGCTAATGTATTTTTTGCTAGCAGAGAAATCCATTAATCACATTATCATAAATTGTCAATCTCCTAGAATGGCAGTACTGATCCTCTTCAATAATGAAGCAGATTAAAGACTGTCTGTGAAAGCAGAGCGAATTTATACATTATGTGCCATCTCAAGAGGTGGAAGGCAGCATGCTAAACAAGCTGCCTGGATGTGCCTTTGGTCACCAACAATGTTAAAACTTCCTGTACTGGACATTTGAGGCCTAATAAGTTAATGTCTTTCATTAACTTGTTCATCGCTGTTACTATAAGTGGTTTTCACTGCAGGGGTGCATGGATTTTGTTTCCACTGTTGTTTTGTTGCAAATCTTTATAACTGTGCATAGTAAACAAGTTTAGAAATGAATAATACTATTTTATTAAATTTGAAATGCAACAGGATGTTTCAGCTTCTCCACTTGATCAGTTCAGATATTTTTATCTCCACAGAAATGCTGAGGTTTTGGCTTTTCAGCCAGGAAGCAATACTGGAAATATCGAGCTTAACAAAATTAGATGCATGGCAAAATTATAACCAAATATTTCTCGGACTTTGCACTGTTACATAAAATGAACATTCTCATACAATTCTATTCCTATTACCAGAAAAGTTAGGTGCTTCTGAATAAGTTAAAGGGAATAGCTCCCTGATATGTGTAGGTAACTGCTCTGCACTTTAATAATTAAATCAATATTTCATTGATATACGTTGTCTTTAAAATGATCATGTCTACTCTATTCAACTTTAATAGGATTTAGATGATCTAAAGATCATTCACTTTCATTTGATTTTTGAAAACCTAAAATCTGGCAAATTGCCAAAAATGTTGGAACAAACTCTGTCCAAAGGCCGCTTTAATTTGTTTGAAATTAAAGAAAAAAATGTCATTTTATTAATGGAGTATGATTATAGACTGCCTTCTCAGCTCTCGTTTCATATAGCAGAAATTGGTGGCTTCTGCGGAGAATAAGCAGGCACAACAGTGAGTGGAAATATTAGGCTATTTTACCTTGCTCTTTCTTTGTTGAAGTCCTGTTGTTGAAGGCAGCTATTGCCATGTTAAGGAGCTCTCAGAGCAATTAGTGCTTACCATATATTCTCCAGTTTATCTTTTCTTTCCTCCTTCATCTCTTCTTGATTCTTCATTCTGTGCCTTTCCTTGTCATTCTGGAGAACATGCAGCCCTTTCGTCATCTGTTTCTTCATGTCACCTCTCCTTGCCACTTTTCTGACAATGTTTAATGCCATCTCTTGACTGTGACATTCCTCTTGTCCTTCCAGGTGGCATATAAACTGACAATATTTTATTCTGCTTTATTCTATTTTTTTCCACAATGCTATATGGTGCTGTTATTACCTTAGAACAGTTTGGAATCACTATCAGCCTCTCGACGGAGTTCAGGCTCACATGACTATGGCTGACTGGTACAGTGCAAGCACAAAGGGAGTGGCAGAAAGTGTGAGGGTTGGGGAAACTTATCAGAGCAACTTGTGACCTTCCTTGGTAACCATATGAATCAAAGAGACTCTATGAATCTTCACTTACATCCAACTTTATTTGTATAGAATTCTGTTAAATGGTGTATTTATATAGGTAGGTAAGTAGGTAGGTAGGTAGGTAGGTAGGTAGGTAAGTAGGTAAGTAGGTAGGTAGGTAGGTAGGTAGGTAGGTTGCCAGGTACTTTAGTGATATATAGCAGGGGTTTCCAAACTTGGCAACTTTAAGACTTGTGGACTTCAACTCCCAGAGTTCCTCAGCCAGCAAAGAACTCCCAGAATTCCTCAGCCAGCAAAGCAAACCTGGCTGAGGAATTCTGCAAATTGAAATCCACAAGTCTTAAAGTTGCCAAGTTTGGAGGCCCCTGATATACAGGCAGACAAAATTATATAAATTGCACACATATCACTGTTCTGGGTATTCAGTTTGCTACAGCAGACTTCAGAGTGGTCCAGAGATGGGAATTAAGTATCTGTACCACTGGCAGAACAGTTCCTGCCAGGAATGGCACCATTAGATTTAAACCCACATAAGCACAAATACACTGTAGCTTATGTTAGATTACCTAAATAATTAAAATGTGGTGTATTTGAAATGTAGAAATATTGTATATTAATCATTGCAATAAAACAGCAAAATACTTGGATGTCTTGGTATTCTTTTTCACTACTTTGTGTGTTAATCCAGAGTTACAACACATACTCCATACTTATTGCAGAAAAACACCAAAAACATTCTTCCAAATATCATTGTACTTTTTGTTGAAGGGGTGGGAGTAAGTAGGTGGGTGGAAGAGACAAGCGTACGCATCACTTTTCTGTTCCAAATATAACAGCGTCCTTTTTCTTCAAAGGTCTATCCAAGTATGCCTCGAATTTTATTCTTCAGACAAATTGTAATGAACATCTTTTCTTTTTATTGTTCTTTTCTCTTTTGATATTTCTGTCAAAAAGTTTTCAACTGGGGTTCTGATGGGAAAAAAACAGACCTTTACATCATTTTGTCCAAATATGGAATGGGAACTTGGTTGCTAAATGTAATAAAAGCAGCGTATGAGGGTAGTAAAGCTTGAGTGGGAATAAATGCAATGCTTTGCAAATGGTCCCCTGGTCAAATAAGGTAGAAATGTGTGATGTTCCCTGAGTTGGTGAAGGAAAGCTGAGGGTGATATTAGAAGTGTGTTGGTTAGAATACAAACAATCTTCCTCCCTCATTAATGACTGGAACCTCCACTCAGGACAGAGTGAAACTATTACAAAACAGTGTCCCTAACTCCTAACCCTTGTAGGGATGGGATTCACTTACCTTCCCTACCATTTTGCAAATGGAGTGCGCTCACGCTCCTGCTCACTCCACTCACACGCACCTCATCTGCGCTTGCACACAACCTTCTGCGCATGCGCAGTAGGCATGAGTTACGTCAGCTCGGGTGGGTGGAGCCTCCCACCATCACCACTACTGGTTCGCACGATCCAGAGAGAACCAGCTAAATCACCACCACTACTTGTAGGTGATCCAGAAGAATACCATGGTTGATGGTATCAAATTCACTTGAGATATCTAAAAGCATCAGGAGAGTTCCATTGTCCCATCCCCTCTTAAAAACCGAAAGAGCAACAAAGTTTAGAAGTTTCCATTCCACAGCCAGGGATCCCTATCAAAATAGTCAAGATATTCTGATTAAAAGGGAAGGATGAAAATTATCTAACACTGTAAGATCAAGAGATGAACCTCAGGTGGGATTCTACTGCAACTTCCTTAAAGCAAAAACTACAACTCTCTCCTTCAAGAGGAATTAAACACTCAAATCCTATCATTTTTCTATCCCCTTCTTGCTGTCCAATGAGGCATGGGTCAAGGCAAGCCCACTGGTGACAAAATTCATGCTGCCTATGACCGTTTTCATTTTCTCAGAGCCCGCAAGGTTGAAAAAAAATTCCTAGATAACTTTGCAAGACTGTCTCAGGTGCCTTATTTGCTTGTCTAATGTGGGGTCTAGAATAAAGATACTGGTAGTTCTTGAGTTACAACCCTAATTTATTTTTATTTTTTATTTACAAATCAAATTAAAATAAAAATAAATAATTGGGGCAGGAACTTCCACTACTAAGCAAAGTGATCATTAAGCAAAACATCATGTAACAGACAGTTCAAGCATTTCCAGTTGTGGATTCAGTTGTGGATTCCAATTATTTATTTATTTATTTATTTATTTATTTATTTATTTATTTATTTATCGCATTTATATGCCGCCCTATCTCCCGA
>JANHFM010003491.1:365849-377275 GCA_032468115.1 Grayia smithii | reverse complement strand
ATTTTAGTATTGCATTTATGATATAATATTTTGCACTTTTAATGTATTTATTTTTGTATATTTTTGATTGTGTGAGCTGCCCCGAGTCCTTCGGGAGAAGGGCAGCATATAAATACAATAAATAATAATAATAATCTCTCTTCCCATCCTGGATGCCTCCTGTCCATGCCCCCTCCAGGTGCTGGTGAGCATGTCCTTGGTTCCCCCCAAAAAATAATGTTATTTTGGCTACATATTCCCCCAGCTAACTCTACTCCCCCCTCCCTTTCCCACAGCTGCAGCCACCCTCACTGTGGCAACCCTGAAGATGCTCAAAGTTGGCTACAGGGTTGACAGGGTCAAGTTGCCTGCATTTCAAAAATTGTTTCAGCCTGCCCTTGGAGCCTAGCTCCCTGCCTCTTTGGGTGGAGGTTTCGCAAGCCAAGAAGAGACCCAGAGATCAAAGCCTTTCCTGGGGCCAAAGACTGCAGTGGAGGAGTCTGGCTGGAGGGCTGGTGCCTGCAGCAGGTGGAGAACCCTGGGCAGCGCAAGAGCAGGTGGGCTACGGGTCCTCAAGGTTGCCTTTGCCCGCTGCTGCAAGTGGCGTTCCGAAGGGTGAAAGCTCCAAAACAGCTTGGCTTTGGGGCCTGGGGAGAGAGTGGCCTCCGCCCTGATGCCCAGGTGGTCCCTGCATGGCCTGACATCTTCACAGTGCCTCCCAGCAAGCCTCACACCTCTGCCTAGACACCGAATTTGGCTGCTTCAAATAAGATCCCCTTTGGGGAGCTGGGCTGCCTGGGGCAAAAGCTGCCAAAGGCTGGCACAGTCCACCAGGAATTAGGAGCAGGAGGCTGGCCAGAAGTGTGTGCACACAGACACAGATGCCCTGTTCCCTGTGCCAGGAATGGGAGCAGGCCTTTGGCTGGGGTAGTTAGCCTGGACACTTCCTCCACAGCCTCCCTGCTCCCTTCTCCAACTGATTCTGCCACTGACACCATTGCAGCAGAAGGGGGCGAGGGGTGTACATCTTGGGTACAATCTTAATCTGCAGCCTATGGCCCAAAGATTCTTGTCCTGCCTGGACAGCCCTGGAATTAGAAAAGGGAAGGGTTTCAAAGGACTTTGGAGGTCATCTAGCCCAGAGGTCACCAACCTTTTGGACCTCAGAGACCACTAAATTCATAATTTTACATCCCGCATACCACTAATATGATCTGCCTAATGACCGTGTGGGCGTGGCTAGATGGTCATGTGACTGGGTGGGCATGGCCAACTTGATCTCATTCACATCGAGGGGTACCTCACTGGCCTCTACTCACCCCTCCCCTGCCAGCCACTCCTTGCCTCCCCGCTCAGGCTCCTTAGAGCCCCAACAGGAAGCAGTTGTTGGTGCTAAGCAGCCACCACGAGAAAGAGCTGACAAAACAGCTGGCTCAGTTCAAATTGGATCTGACTGAGAAGGAAGCTCAGCAGAAGCACCTCACTGAGGACTATTAGCATAGGCTTTCCATGCAGAGGGAAGACCTGTGGGAGTGCAAGGCCAGGTACCAGCACCTGGAGGCGCAGCGGGCTGAGGTGGTCTGCCAGTTCCAGGCCATGCTGCAGTCCCACTGGAACAAGGCCTTCCGGCTCTTTGCCACCAGCAGCACTTCCCTGCAGTTTTCTCCCAAAGCCCCACACCAGAAGGCTGAAGCAGACCCTAAGTCAGAATTTCTGCCCCCCTCCAATCCACACAAAACGACCCCGAAGGGGAAGACTCTGCAGCAACACAAACGTTCATTACATGTATCTGGCCCAGGGTGCCTAGTTTGAGGAGCCCTGATTTAGTGCAATATAAAAAATGCAAATAATTTTTCTGCAGAGCACCAAAATTTTCTCACGGACCGCCAGTTGCTGATCACTGATCTAGCCTAACCCATGCCCAGTTTAGGAGTCCACTACTACTGCCTCTCCAACAGAAGATCCGCCTCTCTTTAAGCACCTCCAGCAAACTCCTTAGGATTAAAGCATTCTTGGTGACAATTGGAATCTTTCTCTTTAAACCTGTTGTTTCTTGTCTTGTCTCCTGGGACAACCCCACCTGTCTCCTCTGTGCAACTCTGGAGGGCCTAGGTAGGAGACACAATCAGGTCCCGCTGCCTGCAGTCTCTTCTTCTCCGGGTTATGGAGGGTGGGGGGGGGGAGCTCCTCAAACTGTGTTCAGATTCAGGAGAATGGAGAGCAATGATGCTGCCAGGGATTCCCCTTCATCAGGTGACCCACCAAGACAGCCTGTTTTTATTTTATTTTTTTCCTTTATTAGTTCTGCCCTTCAGTACAGAAGTCCTCACTTCCCAACTGCCTTGTTTAGGGATCATTTGGAGTCATGAGACCACTATTTGCATACTTGCAAATTGGCTCCTGAGTTCAGGAGTTATGGAGAAGGTGGAAGTAAGGACCCTCTTTTGAGGGTCAAATGGAAAGAGACATTGTAAGCCTGTCATATGGTTTTCTACTTAGTGACTACAGCAGTTACCCATGGAGTTGATGGTCCAGGTTTTGGTTGCCAACCAAATTGTTTCCACTTTATAATCCTGCCTCTGAGTTTTCCTGCCCAAAATACATCTTGTATTTGTTTAGAGGATTTATAAGGCTGCTCAAGGCATAATTTCTGACTCTGGCTGGAGTAGCTCAACAAAAACTGGTCCCTCCCCAAACTCGAACATTGCAAGCAGTACAAGCAAGCCGAGCCGGGCCTGCTTGGCCTTTCTCCCCGCTGAAACGGCTCCAGTGTTTGCGCTGCCCTGCTTCGTGCTGCCTGCCTGGTCCTTCTCTCTCCGCCTCCTCTGAGCGATTTCTCATGGCTGAGCAGCACCGAGCCAAGAATGAGCCCAGGGAAATCCCCCCTCTATTTCCTCCAGCTCGACCCCAACCGTGGAGGGACGCGCCCCATGCCGTGGGTCGGGCTTCTGGGCCGGCTGCTCAGAGCCTGGGGAGGTGGCTCTGGGGCAGAGGGGAGACCGCTGCAAGGGGAGCCGCCGCCTCCGGAGCGACTCCCAGGAACCCATCGAAGCGAGGGAGCCTGTCGGACCAGCAAGGTCTCTATGCACCGGGCGCGCCCTCGCCTGGAGCACCGGCTGCGCCGCCCCTGTTCTCACGGCGAGGTATGATTCTGCGGTGCTGAGGCGGCTCCCTGGAGGCTTTCCCCGGGCCCCTCGGCTGGGGCCGCCTCCCCCATCCCTTCCGAGCGTCACCGCCCGCGATTCCCGAGCTGTGCTCGAAGGGGAGGCCAGAGGTGGGGAAAGGGCTGCTCCGGAAGAAAGCGGGACTCGGCTGCCAAAGCGGCGCTGGGGCGGGGAGGGGGGCGTGGGCAGAACAAAGCCAGGCTGGCCCAGGGATTTCCGAGGAAGACTGGCAGGCAGGCGGCGGGGCAGAAACGGGCCGGTCGCTCGCCTCAGCTCAGACATGCTGCTGCAACATTCCTTCCCGCAACCACTCCTCATTCCTTGGTCGGCGTGTGCCGGCTCTGGAGAGACTGCTCGGAGTCAGGAGCACAGCCGGTTTGGCTGGCACGCAAGGCCTGGAGGGAGGGAAAGCCTCCGCCCCCGCTGCGCGGGCAGCCAACTCCTGTCTGGGATGGGAGTCGGGCAGCACCGGGCCAGGTGGATCAGCAAGGAGAATCCTTTCTGCCATGCACTCTTTGGAATATCTTGCCGCCCCAGCCTTTTGGCTTTCCCGAAGGGCGTTAAAGCCTGGTTCTGCTGGTTGGCTTGGGGTCGGGGGGGGGGGCGCTGGTGGGCTTTGAGGGAAGATGCCACCTCATACCAATCTTACCTTTCATTCCTTATCTTTGTACTTAATGTTTTAATATTAATATTTTTAATTGTAGGCCACCCAGAGTTGCATTGGAGACTAAGATGGGTAGCATATACATTTAAGAAATGAATAACTGCAATTGCACACTAACTGACTCTCATCTTCGCATGTCACTGAAACAGAGGTGAGCCTGTGGTGAGGTTGGACTTCCAGTGTCCTTCTCAAGGGTGCAGGCCTGCTGCAAGCCTCGTGTCCCGGAAGGGCGAAGCGACAGGGAAGGAGGGCTGTGGCTGAGACTTCCACAAGCGCTGGCATGCCAGGGCATCAGGTGATGGGGCACTCTTGTTGATTACAGAGAGGGCTGCCAGTGCCTGGCAGCTTCCTGCTGGGGGCCCTGCCTGGCCCTGGGACCATCCAGGCCGCTTACAATGAAATGGCTGGCTGGCTGGCTGAGAGAAGGCTGCCCAGGGGAGAATCCCTGCTTCCCCAAAAGCTGTGTCTTTTCGGAAAGCTGCAACCCCCCAGATCCAGCCTGTGAGGAAGAATTGTGTGTGTGTGTGAGGTCAGCAGTGAAATTAGCAGGTCAGGACAGTCATCTGTGCAGTCCAAGAACGGATGCAGTTGATGCCCCTTAATTAGTGAGCCATCATATACAGATCCATTGGCCGGATTATTTCCTGTTTTTTTGTCACTAGCTACTCTGCTTTTTGGAAAAATCTCTTTTATGGTGTCTCAGAAACCTGCTGGTGGACTCTGTGGGGCTGAATAATGCACAAATTCTTCCCCACCTCCTGATTTGCATTGAAGTTGGACATTAGTTGGGCAGAGCCAGACAGGTGGACCTGCAAGCAGCACAGATATGGTCGACATAATCCTGGGTTTACATCACTCCTTAGAAAGACACTGGGCCTGACCCGGAGGTCAGGCTCGGATAGATGGCTTTTGAGGAGCCCTTTCTGGCCCTTCTTGCTTCCTGGGCAGCAAGTCTGGCTGGAACTGCCCTTGGCTGTTCCAGGTTTTGAGTCAAGGGGGTGGCTGCAATTGGCCTGGCTCTGGGCACCAGGGAGGGCTGTACAACATGGGCTTCCTAGGGAATCTCTGCTCTGCTGCAGGTCCAGGGAGGTTGGCATCGGGTCCCACCTGCGAGAACTGATCTGACATAAGCTGCTACAAGGCTGGATATGGCAACATAAATGGATGCAGAAGGTCACCCAGTAGGTTGGCACACGAAAAGCCCAGTTTTTCTTTCCCCAGGATGGTCCGAAGGCCACGGGTGCACTTGGACAGGCTCAGCAGTGACTAGGAGGGGCTCCCTTCCTTTGTTGCTGCGTGCCCCACCAATCCCCACTGTGGATTTTCAGTTTCCCAGACAGCCAACTGTCCATCGTACCCAGAGCCAACCTTGCCCGCTCCGTGGCTTTCAACTCAAACACCCAGAGCCAGAGTAGCAGCTGTGTCCAGAGTCCAGGCTGACTCAGCAGAACAGAGCCTTCCTTTCTTGCTTGGTCTCCCTAGATACCCCCGGGATTCAAAGAGAGCCTTTGTTTTTGGATGCATGAGTTGGGTGGGATCTTAAGAGGTCAGCTAGTCCAACCTCTGCCCAATGCAGGAATCCATGAAACCATCTCAGAACGGGACCTCCCCCCCAAAAAAAAATCTTGAAAACTTCCAGCAAGAGTCAATCCAGCCCATTCTAGGCAGGCAACTTCCTCCCTTCCCAGCTCTGATTGGAGAAACAGCATCGGCCTGAATGGTTTTTCTGCATTTGGGCCCCAAAGGGCTCAGCCAAGGGCAGGTCTTGCCCTCTCCTCTGGCATACCCACCAAGAGACCCACCGCCTGGATCAGGGCTCTTCCCCCCTGCCCTCCGCCACCCAACCACCCCTCTCAGCATTCCTTCTTTTCCAACCTCTCCTTATTCAGGGAGCTGTTCCCCAAACTGTTCTGTGTCCCCTTGAATGTGTGGGCTGGATAGAAGAAAGGGGAAAGGGGAAAGGGGAGAGGAGAGTAGGAGAGAAGGTTAGAAGGGAGGAAGGAGTGGGGGAAGGGAAGGGGAAGGAGAGGAGGAAGAAGAAAGTTGAAAAGGGTAGGAGTAGAGGAGGAAAGAAAAGAGGAAAGTAGGAGAGTAAGGGTTGTTATGTTTTAAAGAAGAGATGGAAGGGTAAAAGAGCAGTCCCCCAATATATTTTATTTTAAATATTTTAATTTAAATATTTAAGATAGAAAAATGAATTAATATGGAAACTAAAGAAAATGTGGATGATTAATACTGGTTAAAAGACTATTTGTGTATGTATGGTTTATGAGAAATAAAAATAAAAATGTTTCCCCCCAAAAAAAAGTGTGGGCCTTCGTCCTGGAGGTTGGGCCTAGCCAAAGCCAAGCAGAAGGAACTGACCTCCTCTCCAGATCCGCATTTTCCTAAAGCAGACCCAGACTGAGTTACCCCTTCTGCACCCCAGAGTTTGCTCAGGTTCAACTGGGGTCTCAAGTCTCCCTGGCAATCTTTAAATTAGAAATGCTTTCATTGTAGCATCTTCGTAATCTAAGGTTCCTATGGCTTTTAAGATTACACATTTGTGCTTCAGGACATGACTTAACAACATAGGGTTTGCTGACTGAGAGCAGCTCATTGTGTTTTGAAGATCTGTGTGGAATAAATAATGAATCATTTATATTTAACACCTAGTAAATTGTCTTAGATGTATAAAGATATGTATCTAATGTATATTGGAAATATAAGATATCTGAAGGCACTTGTTATCATCTCTGGAGGACATTAAAAAGCTAATAAATAGTGGAATTAGGTATGCATTTTAATTCAGACAATTTTCAAATCAGACTTCATCAGATTTTTATTTTAGGCTTGATAGACAAGCAGATTGAGGGAAAATAGCAACACGATGCCTTGTTGACAATAGCATTTTAATGGGCTGAGATGGAAGGACTCACAAATACCTACAATGGAAGAATGAATGCTGAAAGTAATGGATTTGATGGAGATGGCAAAATTGACCTCTTCAATTGAAAAAGGTTTTGTCTTTGTTTCTATTTGGAAACCACTTTTGGATTTTTTGCTTGAAACCGAAAGAAATGAAACTTTAACCTTGGTATTTGATGATTAGATTTGTTTATGATTGTAAAGGTACTGTGTGTTATGATTTATTGTAACTCAAAGGGATATTGTATTTTAAACTTGTATCAGTACCAAAGAAAATTGGAAATTATTCTTTTTGGTAGCTCCTTTATCTTGTTTGCAATTGCCAATTTTGCTTTTTTTTTCCCTGTTCCTTTCCTCCTTTCCCTTCTCTCTCTCTTCTCTTCTCTCTCTGTATGTGTGTGTCTCTCTTTCCCCACCACTACCATCCCTTCTTTGTAACGCGCACACACATTTAATTTAATAAAATTTTATATTCTTTCGAACAGAGAAAGGGGGAAGACAGAAACAAGGTAGTAATGCAAAGCTGTGTGATAGTGCGGAGACTACTACTGTGGACAGGGAATGAGGAATGGCTGAGAGATAAAAGCAAATATGTGCAGTGGTAGAAAGATGATAGGAATCGTTATATGAAACGCAGAGAGACAGATGATAGGCAAGAAATGGCTCTTCGGAAACAGACTTAAGGAGATCAAGTACTGGGTAGCAGTTTGGGATGTTATACGTGAAGGAAGAAAAAAAGGAAGAGGGCAAAGCATACAATAGGATAGTGTCAGAGAAAAGAATGTAATCTGGGACTGAATAAAAAAGGAAGATCATGGCTGAGTTCAGAGGCAACTATAGGAGTCACAGAAATAAAAAGGGAAAATGATTAAGAAAAAAATTAGCATTGCAAAACACTTGTAAGGGAGCTTCTAGTGGTTAATTATTGATACAGTTTTGTTATTAATCTCTACAACAATTTAAATTAAATGCGAATCTATTGTTGTATAATTGATGAGGCACAAATTATACACCAAGGGTCACCAAGGTTTTCTATTCTCCTGGATAATATAGAAATGTTCAAAAGAAAACAAACAAACAAAATGAGTTGGTTTTACTAAACACTACACCTGGGTTAATAAATCACAGTTAATGTGTTTATATAACACACTAGGCCCAAATATTCTGTTTGTTGGCTTTATAACACGCTGAGACAATGGCTACATATGAATTACCACTGATTTTTTTTTAATGTGCCTTCCAGTCGTTTTCAACTGCTAGCAACCACACAGACAGATCTTCTCCAGGAATCTGTCCCTAACCTGGTCTTGCAGGTTTTCTAATGGTATAGCCATCACCACTCTAACTGAATCCATCCACGTAGCTGTTGATTGTCCTCTTTCCCAACATCACAGTTTTTTCCAGAGATGTGACAGAATGTAGTAAGAAGGTGGATTCCCAGAAGGGAGGAGGTACATTCCACGGAGTAAGAGGCAACTTAGGCCAGATATTAAGTGTGAGAGAAAGAAGATGAAAACAGACCCTCCCTCCTTAATAGTTCACAGATTATACTGTAGCTGCAAATAGTGGAATGCTCAATCAGGCAAGATTTTGTCTATAGGCATGAAACAATAAAGAACTAAGCTTGGAAGAATCCCGTTATTCTTCGTTTTAGGTCTGACAGAGGTTAATCTTCAGATAATGTGTTTGAAGTAGAATGTATGGATAGTGGTAAACCAATGGATCATTGAATGTATCAAATCAGGTTTGATATCATTCAGGGAACAAATGATCAGGTTCAATTATGTATTTATTAATGTATTTATAAACATGATAAATATGATTAATAAATGATCTGAGTCTGGTCATTTGTGCCTTGAGTGGAATCAAATTTAGTTTGGTATGCTTGATGTTCCATTGGTTCATCACTGTTCCAATACAAAAAAATAAGCATAACCACTACCCAAGGAATACCCTCAATGCTCTAGTGTACAGAGGGAAATAAAGCAAACACACACACACACACACACACACAGAAAGAGAGAGAGAGAGAGAGAGAGAGAGAAGAAAGCAATGCAAACCCATCCACATTGTAGAACGCTAAAAAACATATACAGTCACCAGGAATCAAATTCAACTCAAAACGGTCTTCAACTGTAGTATCCTGAGACTTAATATGTGATGATCTTTCCCTTTAGCCTGCCAAGAAGTAGTGACATTTTTTTTTCTGGATGAAATAAAATCAATAAACTCAAAAGCCTAACTAAAGTGAATTGCAGGTTAACTGGCCTTTGCAATTTGAGTGTTGTTTTTAGATAATTTAGTTGGAGTTGATTAATTCAGAATTTACTGGAAGCTTGCCACCTAGTGGATTACGTGATAGTTGCATATAGTATATGCATAGTATTTTTCCCTTGATAGTGAGTAGATACACTGAAAGCAAAAAGAATACAATATTCGCAATAAAAATATAATTTCATAGCATAATGAAAAGTACTATATAGTTAACATTCTCAATGCAAGATACCTATTTATTTAAAATGCTTAGTTTAACATTACTACTGTTACACAGCCTAGTTTTTCTCAATTATATATTGTAGGTGTTTTCTTCTTAAATTAAGAAATTAATCAAATGGGTACAAAGGAAAGCCAGTGATTATTATAAATTCTTCTGCCACATTACCCTGTGTTGATTGTGCACAATATGGTAAAATATATTTAAATGATTTGCCAGTCAATTAACATCAGTATTAATTATGGTCATTCACAGGCTACAGATGCCAATAATGAATTAATAGCAAAAGTAATTGTGGAAAATATACACAAATTATAGTGCAATGCCAGGCCTATCTACTTAGAGGCAGCAGAACTGTGTTTAATAGGATTTACTCCTCCTCAGAGATATACAGTATTGAACTGTCAATCTTACTCATCTGAAAGCTGATTATGTCTTATATATTTATTATCTTTGTCATATTATAGAATACTATTTATTGGTGCCTCACAATTCATATTAAATGCATCCAGTAATATCAGTATACATTGTGGTACAGCCACACTCTTTCCTCCTTAATTCCTATGGGAAAATTGTTTATTTGCTTTCAGCCAGCTATATTACTGTTACCAAATATGAATTATTCATATCAGTTCTGCCTTAAATTATTATACAACTCATTCTTGGAAAAATGTGTAATGAAGTAGCCTTTTATACTGCTTTGGGACTGAAATTTGAAATCAGCTGTTAGATTGGTTTCAAAAACCTTTAGAAAATTTGAATAACTGATTTTATCTGCTGTGCTGTGCTGTAAATAAATGACACAGTATATTTGTAACATAGCTTACACATTCACTCAGAATCTAAAAGTAAAAGAAAAATGCAGACTGCCATAGATTTGAAAGTAACCTCACATGAGTTATTCTTCTCAATTATCTGTTTATAAAACAAATCCTAAAACTTGCCACTTAGAAGATCTGATCCAGCTATATGGATCAATGCAACCATTTATGTTTAATGAATGTTTAATTTGATTTTTTTAAAAGTATGCATAGAGTTCCAATAACTAAATAATTTCAAAACAGACAACAGTTGTTTGTTCTACATAGGATTTAATACAGAAACTAGGCCAGAAATAAAAAATTTAAACTACTTAACAAATAAAGATGACCCTGATTTGAATTCAACCCTTAGTGACTATATAGCCATATTTATTTATTTAATTAATTAATTTATTTATATTGCTGCCTATTTGCCCATGGAGGCTTACAGAATATAAAAACCATATCCATGTGTTTTACCGGCAACTGTATTGAAGAAGCTTGCTATTCACTTCTTCTGGGTTATCTTTCTGACTTCTGTATTTATTCTGCAATCCTGGAATTCCTTTGTGCTCTCCATCCAAGTACTAACTAGATCTGATTTTGTTTAGTTTCGGAGTCTTGACAAAATGGTCAAGTGCTGCAGATACACCCAGCAGAGGCTGGTGTAACATCAATATTGTGACAGCTACACATGTATTTTAGATACTTTTAACACTGCTTAGCTTTGGGAATATAAATCAACATTGGGTGTGTCCTTGAAGCTATTCTCCCCCCACCCATGATTTTACAAAACTTTTTAAAATTCCCAAGTCACCGGCTTTTATTTCATATGGGAATGAAAGCCAGTTATATATCTTAGGGGACAAACAATAAGTAGGGTGGAAGGGTTAAAGCATCAACCTAGAAACCAGGAGACTGTAATTTCTAGTCGCAAAGCCAGCTGGGTGACCTTGATGCAAGCACTGTCCCTCATCCCTAGGAAAGAGGCAAAGGCAAACCATTTCCCAAAAACCTTGCCAAGCAAACTGCCAGGATTTGTCCAGGCAGCCACCGAGAGAGAAGACTGACTTGGAGAAAAAGAAAATAAAATTCCTGCTATTACAACAATTCCTCGAATACAAGTGCATTTCAAGCAAAAGAAAACCTTCACCTAGGAAGCCTCGCTGCCAGACAATAGGATGGGGAGAAGAGAGAAATTGCAGTGAATATTTATTAAGACTGTTATGCACACAGTGTAATCAGGGGCTAAAATCGAAAAGCCGGATTTATTCCACACACAAAAAGCTCTGCTTTTTATTTTTCTTTATTCAACTTATTTCACCGCCCTCCTCTGGTCCTAGCATCCAAGTCTGGATTTCATTTCTTTCTCCAGCAGCGCTATTCACGTCAGGGCAGTCAGCCTCCTCCTTCCCCTT
>JANHFM010003491.1:306081-316325 GCA_032468115.1 Grayia smithii | reverse complement strand
AGAGGAATCATTGAGTCTGTCATCTGCACCTCTATAACTGTCTGGTTTGGTTCTGCAACCCAACAAGACAGACACAATTGGCTTCATGCCCAAGGCAGAACTAGAATTTACAGTCTCCTGGTTTCTAGCTTGGTGCCTTAATCCCTAAATCCAATTGGCTCTCCATGTGGTACAATTATCTAAATTATTAATCTAATTGTTTTTTCACACAACAGGACAGCTCTGCTTTTAGTGAAGATGTCTAGATACTGCTAAGATAGCAGCATTTCTTTAAACGAGCTAGTCAGGCTGTTTTCTTTCAAATGTTACATCATTCTTATAAGTGGTTAATTTAGTCATACTCCTTATGGATGCATGAAAAATAATTATATTGGCTTGTGATTTTAAGTTTCACATCATAAACTGTAATGTAGCACTTCCAAGCTTATTAGGACAATAAATGGATCCTTAGGTAGTAATCTAGCCGTTATATAATATAGGGGGTCCTAACATCTATTCCTATGCTGAAATACAAGAACAAGGATGAAAAGATGCTTTGAATTAGGCATAGCTTCACATGCTGTACCTGTCCCCTTATGAAGCAGCATCATGTTGGGGGATGAGGGTTTCTTTGTGCAACATTTGCCCTGGAAATTACATGACAAGATCACACTGACATGTCAATATACTTTGAGACAGACATGAGCAGGCTTCACATCCCCCTGCACATGCACATTATGTGCACATTCCTGGTTGGAAAGGATTGGTATCTACTAATCTATGGGTATTTTGCAAGACAAACTCACTCAACTCTATCTCAATAACCCAAGTCCAAATAATATAACTCTGTTTGCTGGGTCCACTTTTATAAAGTCAAGACAATAATGTGGGAAGGGAGCACATATGGGCTAAAAAAGGTGTAGTGTTTTGACATGATTAGCTCTCTTGCTTCGTTGCATTTGACAAGGTAAAAAGCACAACTCCTGAACCTATTCAAAAACTTCAAATTCACCAAATACCTGGTAGAGCTGTAGGCTTTTGAATAGCTGTATGCAGCTTTCTTTGCTGGAAGGAATGGGATAGAAAGATGGCAGAAGACAGTGCTCAGGGTCTCGGAGAGAGAGGGAATGCTCACCAAACAGTTCCATCAAATTTTACACATTTTGAAAGGATCTGGGCTTCCGTTAGCTTAAGAGGACAAACAGGTGGAACAGTAAAGGATGACCTAAGGCTGCCTCATACATGTGCTGAACGATGAAGGCAACATCATGTGGAAGTCAGAGGTGGCCAAGATACATACGTGGCAGGATTATGGGTAATACATAAGTGGGCTTTTCCAGATGAACAGCTGCTAGCTTTGCGTAAAGCATGGGTGTCCAACCTTTGGTCCGCCATGAAAAGCAAGAATTGTTTTGGGCTGAATATAAAATGTATAATAATGTGATAATATATGGGTTATGTGTGTTATATATAGATATATTTTTATATGTGATAAAAAGTGATAGCCAGTTTGGTCTAGTGATTAAGGTATCAGGCTAGAAACAATAGACCTGGTACAATAGATTAAGGTATCAGGCTAGACAATAGATTAAGGTATCAGGCTAGAAACAATGGTACTGCTTTAGCCATGAAAGCCAGATGGTGACTTTGGGCTAATCACTCACTCAGCCCAACCTACCTCACAGGGTTGCTGTTGTGGGGAAAATGAGAGGAGGAAGGTGTGTTGGATATGCTCAGTGCCTTGAGTTATTTGTAAAATAACTCAGGTACAAATAAATAAATAACGTTACAATATTGTGGGCCTCGTTGCTATCCAGTGCTGCATGAGACTCATAGGCCACTGATTGTACACTCCTTGCTTAAAGATAAATATGTTGCATAGTTTTCTTCCTTAACAGATTTTTTTTCAGCAGAAAGAAACATGGAATACAACTAAAGGTCATGAACAGAAGAAAAAAAAAAGGTCTAGATCTGTAGACTTCTGTGAAGTTTCAGTTAAAAGCCTCTTAAGAACATAAAACAAGATTTAAGTTACTTTTAGCTCCAAGTTTCTATTGGCTACTGAAAGTAAAGCAAAGTGCATTTTCATTTATTTACATACAAGGGGAGATGAGTACTCTGATGATCTACTAATTGTTCATTTGTAAGTATTGTATTCTATGAAGAGTGACCTTGGGGCCAACTGGGCAATTGTACATAGCTCAGCGCAGGCAGCCTGGCAGATGTATTGCTGACAAAAACATATTCAACAAAATTGCCCAAGCATCACTGCATTCCATTGTGAAGTACATTCCAATAATCAGCTATTCAACTTAGGAGCAGCATAATTAACCCTTTTATTGCTCCACATTCATGACTTCTAGACACATCTTCAATAGACTAACCCAGCTTGTGCAATGGGGACCCACACTCCTACACCTCTAAAAGTACTCGGGGCAGAATAATAGTGAGGTAAAAACTTCCAGAGATCCATGTCTATGGAGATTCTCAAGTCACCCAGGTCATGGTTGTCCCAAAGGTGCTTTTTCAAGAGGCAACTGGACTTTCTGTTTTTTCTTTGAAGACATTTCGCTTCTCCTCCAAGAAGCTTCTTTAACTCTGATTGGATGATGGGGAGTGGAAGGGTTTATATTCCTTGCAGACAGCTGGAGGTTTAGAGATTCAGTCAGAGCTGAAGAAGCTTCTTGGATGAGGAGCGAAACGTCTCCAAAGAAAAATCAGAAAGTCCAGTTGCCTCTTGAAAAAGCATCTTTGGGACTTCCAGAGATCCACCTGCTTTCCAGTTTGTTTCTCACAAGAATCTGCATCACCGGATCTTAGCCTCAGAAATCCGTAGGAACTGCGACCTGGACGTCCACTGCCTTTTGCAATGGAGTCTCTACGGGATAAAAGAAAGCTCCCGGCCTTCATTTTATCCTGGTTTCTCTGAGGCGGTCCATGCCGCCGCGCATCTTCCCTCTACCCTATTGGTTTCCCGATTTCGTTGCTTTTTCCGCCCCGGTATCTCGCCGCTGCCCCTTCACGGGTAGCACTGCGCTCCGATCATCCGGAAGGGACGCTCTATTCGTCTGCAGCAACCAGACACGCAAGGCGATCCGAGTAGGACCCAAAGCACTCCTGGTCAAAAGTCCATTTCAACGGCTTGGCCCGAGCGCCGCAAGGCACTTCCGCCTTTGAGGTGCACGAGAGCCGCTGGTTTTCGAACGCTCACCGTCCCCCGCCCCGCCCCGCCCCGCCCGGCTCTCTCGCTAACGGCCTCTCGTGTGTCACTGCAGAAGTTGACTCCGAAGCTCAGGAGTTGCCCGTCCGTCTCCTCCGAACTCCCACTCCGCTCTCCCAGCCCGTTCCCGAGCAAGGACTTCAAAAGCTCTCCGGCTGCCTCCCCTCGCGCAGGAAGGAGCCTATCGGCACGAGCAGCTGCCCCAGCCAATACCTGGTCTGAGCGGGAGCCCAAGCCCCGCCTCTCGAGTTGCACTAACCACTGGCTGCCCGGAGACGGGACTTCCGCTTGGAGGCGAAAGAGGCGGAGCGGGCAGGTTTTGTGTTTGAGGGAGTGGGAAAGAGACGAGCGAGGCGGGCGAGGGAGCGTGTGGGTGCGGGCGGTGGGCTCCGTGGCCTGGTGGCCTCTCCGGCGGCTCAGGAGCGACGGGTCGCGTCCGCCTGACGAGCTCCGCGGAAGGGGCCGGCAGCTGGGCACAGCCACCCGTACCGGGCTGCCGGCTCCGGGGGCTTTGACCTAGGCAGCCGAAGGGACGCGGTCCTCGGCCGGCTGCCAAGGCGGGGGGGGGGGTCGGGAGGCCGTGAGGAGGCGAAAAGAGGGACCCTCCCTGCTTTCGCCGCCTCTCGGAGGGGTTGCTTGCGAGGCTGGGGTCCCCACCGGGTCGGGGCAGGCGGAGCGCGTCCGCGGGCTGAAGCGGGAAAGCGATTCCTCGGGGAGGCGAGGGAAGCCGCCACCCCGAAAGACCGCTTCCGGGGCCCCTGGGCGGGATGGCGGCGTAAGGGGCTCCTCGGGGCCCCTGGGAAAGCTGCCCGGTGGAGGCGGCGGAGCGAAGCCAGCGTTGCTTTGAAACCCACCAGATGTTTCCTTAAAAGCCCGCCGAGTCCAGGGTGGGATAGGCCGGGCGGAGAGGGAAGGGCGGAGGTTGGCGAGCGCAAAGGCTGGCGAAGTTTGTCTTTCGTCGACCGAGGCCGGCGGGAGGCTGCGATGAATGGTTTCAGCACAGAGGAAGATAGCCGGGATGGTCCTCCTACCACCCCTTTTTACGGACAAAGTTGTTGCCTCATAGACGACGGGGATCGTTGTGTCCGCCCGGCTGGCAATGCCTCCTTCAGCAAGAGGATCCAAAAGAGCATCTCTCAGAAAAAGCTGAAACTGGATATTGACAAAAGTGTAAGTGGCCACCGCAGAAGCTTTACCATTGCATGCTTCTCTCTCCGTCTGCAGTTGTGCACCGATGGTGTGTCTCTTCTGTTCTTATAATAGTGCTGCTCTACTACATGGCTCTAAAATTTTAGAGCAGCATTTTTTTTTATCGAATTCTGCTGGGCTGCTGTGAATTCCCAGCGTCAGCAAAGCAATATTTTCCTATGCTGGGAAAACGTGATAGGAACAATCTGAATGATGCAGCATTAAAATGAAACTATGTTGCTTTATGATCCTAGTAAAGAAGCCAGTGTAAATAGAGATGTGCCTGAAATGGCACCACCATTAAAATCCTATTATATTTTTAGAGAATAGTGTGTTTTTTTTACAGAGTGAAATAATTGTCTTACATATAAACATAATAGCAGTAGTATCAAAGTTAATCTCTTTTTCATTCAGGACTGAAGTGACAAAAATAGCACAAAGCCGCAGCAGGTGGCAGCATCTAGCTGCTTTGAATAAAGCTAAGCAGGACTGGGAATGATAAATAGTTGGATGGGAGACTACCTGGAAATTCTAGGGTTGCGTGATGGTAAAAAGACTTGGTGGGGAAAAGGAAATAGAAGGTTCATATTGTTGGGGGAAAAGTACAGGGATTGCAGCTGTTGTTGAACTGTACTTAAAGTAGGATTGGGAAAGGCAAGTTTGTAGTAAATAGCTAAAATAAGAAAAGCTGTACCAAAAAGAGAGGAGAATGCTGATATCATTATCTATAAAAATATACTAGAAGTATTTTAGAGACCAGTTACTTATGACTTGTAATTTAAGAATACAAAAAAATGTTTGCCTTGTAATCAATAGCCATATAATGATGTATCTGCTATCTCATATTACAGGTGCTAATATTAATAAAGAACTTAATATACATATTTGTAAATTAAGCAATAAAACATCCAGCTAAAGAGTTCAGAATATTGTTTTATTTATTAGATGTATATGCTGCTTTTCATTTTTAGGGTAATGCACGCATGTGCTTCTGTGTCTAAGAGTAGACTAAAACCAAAGTCCCTTTTGACATCTTAATTGCTGTACTATATTGTTAGTAGTCTTGAAATAATTCACTTAAAAACTGTCAAATCTCCAGCAGTGAAAAGCGGTCAAACTGAAAGCAGCAAGCATGTTTCTTGGCTGGCATCAAACAAATTAATGTGCTGCCAACCAATTGTTACTGTGCCATCTGTTACATTGGGGATTTTTAACTTATACGTGATAGTAATGATTGTTTGTATTCATCCAGATTATATATTAGGATTTGTCTATAAAGCATAATCCAAATTAAACCTATTTTCATTGAGAAATTAAAGGAGGAGTGGAAGGAATTTTTTCTAGTCTCTTTTAATGTACTTTACTTGAACATTCTAAATTAAAACTTGCAATGAGATTACTTCCAGGCAGTTTCCCCTTCACACCACATAAAAAATCCATAAAATATCAATGGCTGTCTAGTAAGACTGTTTATGTTACCTATTAGGTTAGTCTATAGTTAACGCCTTTAACTGGAATAAAATATAATGAGAAGAATAAACTTTAATGATTTCATTTCTTTCAGCACAATTACTGCTGAAAAAAATATGAAAGCAATAGTAGAAAAAGTTAATTGTGGGATAGTTTTCTGAAGAGATATATATCCCAAATAGTCCTAGTTAATTGTCTACTAAATGAGTTATTTTAATTAAGCTAGTACTCACTCCATTAGATACATTTCATTAGTATATTAACTGTAAGGCTCTGGAAATAGGTTTTGTGACTAGAAGTTTCTGCTGCATCATTCAATCCCTTTCATGCATACAACAACTACCATTTTATAATTCTGCAATATTCTGCCAAGTTCGTAAATATATATTAAAACTCTAGTGTCTGTGTTTGGGTGAAACAGTGTATCATAGGTCAAAATGCTTGTACCAAGATACTCCAAATGAGCTAACTTCTAGAATGCATTCAGGATCCATGATTCCTGTAGAAATGAAATTTGGCAAATTTTATAAAGGATTTTATGACCTAAAATTATTATAAAGCATTTTATGACATAATACAACATTTCATAAAGTATATACTGTAGTCAACTCTACTATTTGACTGCACTATATAGCTCAACATCGGTTACTTTCAAGGCAGATATATCTCTGAATGTCTCCCTGAATTTTAAAGAATTGTTCAATTATATAAGAAGCTCTGCATTGTTGAACACAGCAAAGAATGTGGTAAGGTAGTATCTGTGAAATGATGCGCCAAGGGGTTACAGGCTGTCTACTAAATGTGTATTATGTGTTGTATGTATATGTGTGTAAGAGAAAAAGTTAGCATAAATCAGGAGCAATCAGATTCCCTTATCAATGGACAATGATCCCTGGGGAGTGTTGGCTTATTTATTAATTTCTACCCCAATTTAATCCAACAGCTCTTGACAACTTAAAGGAAGTATCCAAGCCTAGAGCTAATAGTAACTGGAATTTGTCACAGTTCAGTACTGAATAGCAATATTGTCATCCCCAACTTTTTCGTGCCTCCCTAAATTTCTTTCATAATAGTTCTTCATTAGGTTTTTTTGGGGAGTGGGGGGCTTGTTAACTCTACTAAATTCTAACACACTTGATTTTTTTTTAATTTGAAAAATTGATTTTAAGGGATTTTATGATTATTAGCAGCTTGTCCACAGCAAGCTGAGATTAAAAGAAAATGAAAAAAATGTGTTTTGTGATGTCACAGTGTACTTTTCTCCTCTTTCTTACTTGTAAGAATATCATTACATAAGGACAAAAAAATTTTTTTTGTTTATTTATTCATATCCTGCCTTCACTATTTTTACAAATAATTCAAGGTGGTAAGCATACCCAACACATCTTCCTCTTCCTATTTTCCTCATAACAACTCTGTGATGTTAGTTGGGTTGAGAAAGTGTGACTGGCCCAAAGTCATTCAACTGGCTTTCATGGCACTTCCATTTTCATGTCAAGATATATTATTATGTAGGTCTTGTGTGACCTACAAGACACCCGTGAATCCCACAAGAAGGACTTTAATTTGACATTAAAAACTAAATTCAGCTGTTCAATGTTCAGTTTTACATTGTAGCTCACAATTTTAGTTTTAAACATATTTACTTACTACCCAGTAAGTCTGGTTTTTAAAACATCCTCTTTACTGTCAGACTTGAAGAAAGCAGATGAGCAAAAAGAGGGTTTGTGGAAGACTTAATTTGGGTGGTGTTCTAGTGAAATGAAGTCATCTGCCACACAATGAATCAAAACTGAAAAAAGAAAGTAGCCCTTCTTCTGTCATATCTTTTTGATGTACAATGGCTCTTAAATGAACAGATAAAAACCATTTTTCAAAAAGAGCTTAAATTCTTAGCACTGAAAGTTCTCAGATTTTCTTTTTACTGTTGTAAGCATTATGCTATTTATATTTTTCTTGTTTAATTTTAGGTAAGACACTTATATATATGTGATTTCCACAAGAACTTCATTCAAAGTGTCCGAAATAAAAGAAAAAGGAAAACCAGTGATGATGGGGGAGATTCTCCAGAGCATGAAATAGATGTTCCAGAGGTGAATTACCTAATAAAATTGAGATTTACTGTTCAGATTATATTTATATTTTTGTAAATTTAATTATACTTCCTAAAAATAGCATAATATTTATTTATTACGATTGTATTCTAATCATTAGTGCTCAGAACTTTGATTTCATACAATTTTAAACTTATAAATCATATTGGGGCAGTATATGAGCTGTAGTGGTACAGTGATTAGAGTGCAGTACTGTAGGCTACTTCTCTTGACTGCTGGCTGCCTGCAGTTTGGCAGTTCGAATCCCACCAGCCTTACATCCTTCCAAGGTTAGATAAATGAGGACCCAGATTTTTGGGGGCAATATGCTGACTCTGTAAAACACTTAGCGAGGGCTGGAAAGCATTGTGGAGTGATACATAAGTCTAAGTGCTATTGCTATATCTTTTTTCCATGTCACAAACATGTGAATAATGTAAATCATTAATTCAGAAGGATTCACAATTTTTGGTCACAATTCAGGCCTAAATTAAACACCTAGAAAATGGAGCAACGTTGGATACAACAGATTAAAACTGTCTTGATATTGCTTTAACTTTTCACTGGTTATCAGCTCAGGAACAGTCACAGCAGCTTTCTGCTAATTTCTATCTTCCCTTATAAAGGAACTCTATGTTATCACACTGGTGATCATTACTATAACTTGAATAAACATGTAGAGTTTGAGCAAGTCCTTACTTTTATTTGTCCTGAATCTCTCATTACTCAGCATCTATCTACATTGTGTACCTCTAGCAAGTCCTCTTTCTTTTCTTTTTTAATGTTACAAATAACAAATCACTTAATCTGATTGTCCTTTTCTCCTAATTTTCAGTTCTACAATCTTTTGAGGTATTAACATATTGTACAAATACCTGCTTTCATTCTCTAAGTTCATAGCATTCAAAATTCTGAAGAAAAACTTAAAAACACTTATATGATGCTGAAAACATGTTATATGTTATATACATGTTATATACATGTAATCCTCTACACATTTCCTAATACAAATAAGTGTTTAAGAATTTCAAGGAAACAGGGTTTACCATATCTTACTTTTGCTGCATAGTTTTTTAGGAATGCGGTGCTTTTGAAGAAAAGGTGTTTTGAAGCACATTACATCACTAAAGTTGCCCCTACAATTTCTTAAAACACCTGCATTGTCCTCCGGGGGACACATAGCTATCCTATCACATAACCCTGGAAAAAGATTAACATGTGCAACTTTATATACATTGTAAAGAAGCTTTTTGCTATTAAAATGCAATGCATTGTAGAGGTTTAACTTTTTCAGTTGTCAAACTGAATATATATATTTTCATTGTACCACTTTTTTTAGGTTGACTTGTTTCAGCTTCAAGTAAACACTTTGCGTCGTTACAAAAGACATTACAAATTACAAACCAGACCTGGTCTCAACAAAGCTCAGTTGGCAGAAGTAAGTCATTGAAAACTTTATGATTTCTACATGTATTTTCCTTCTGCTAGAAAAATATTTTTATTTTTAAAAATTATTTGTTTTTTTTCAGACTGTCAGTCGTCACTTCAGGAACATCCCAGTGAATGAAAAAGAAACTCTTGCTTACTTTATCTACATGGTAAAAAGCAACAAGAGCAGATTGGATCAGAAAACAGAAAGCAGTAAACTGGAATGAAAGTTAGGTAGACTATGGACTCAGACAAGTGTAATTTTTAAAAAAGCATCAGGTGCATTATAAATACTTTTTTAAAAAACTAAGGTGTTTTTTTGTAAATTAAAATATACATAAGAAAATGAAGCAAAGTTTGATCCCCATATTATAATACTTAATTTCAGAATGTGTATGAAAACCTCTGTAGTTTCAAAGCATGGTCTTTAACCTGAAGGAAAGATCAAAAGAAACTCAAGATGCCCAAAGCAATGACTGTTTAAGAAATTGATTTATGTTGCAGATTGTAACATAAACCATGCATGAGTTTGGCATTCTTGAATAAAATCATATCATATTCACATAATATTTAAAAGTACAGACCAGGTAAAATTTTTCAATTCTGATTTAAACCACATAAAATTACTTGTTTTGAGACTAAATATCTCAGATTTTCATGGGTGCTAAACATTTCTAATCCTAGCGTTTTTGCTTATATGATCAGTTTTTATATTGAAACATAGAAATTGCCAGCATAACTCATTTATTAATATTTATTAGAATGTCATAACTACACAAATTCTAATGTGTTAAATATTTCAATATTTCTGTTTTCCAAACAACTGAATAGAGAGCTGTTGCCACAGATTCATGCTATTTCCTGAT
>JANHFM010003491.1:151781-164238 GCA_032468115.1 Grayia smithii | reverse complement strand
TTAATTGGTAATTGCATTTATTTTTAATATTTTAATTGTATTCTATTGATGTTTATTTTGATTATGTGAGCCGCCCCAAGTCCTTCAGGAGAAGGGCGGCATATAAATGCAAAAAATAAATAAATAAATAAATAAATAAATAAATAAATAAATAATAAAATCACCCACCACCCAGGCAACAGCAGATCACAAGAGCCATTTAATGGGCTTCATCCTGCTCTGAGTTCTCCAGGCCCACTGGAAGAACCAGGTCTTCAGTGTCTTCTGGAAGAGTTTTAGAGTGGGGGCCGTTCTAATCTCTGGGGGAATGATGCTCCAGAGAGAGGGAGCCACCACAGAGAAAGCCCTTCTTCTAGGTCGCACACGTGTATCTCCCTCAAGGATGAGAGCTGCAACATTCCCTGCCTCCCTGCTCTGATGGGTAGATGTGACCGGCAAGAGATGGTCTCTCATATAACCTGGTCCCAAGCTATGAAGGGTTTTAAAAGTGACAACCAGCACCTTGAGTTGCACCTGGAAGTAAATCGGCAGCCAATGCAGCTCCCACAGGAGAAGTGATACATGTGCACACCAGGGTCTGTACAAAATCATGCGGGCCACTGCATTTTGCACCAACTGGAGCTTCCAGATGCTCTTCAAGGGGAGCCCCATGTAGAGTGTGTTGCAATAGTCAAGTGACTAGGGCATAAGTGACTGTGAGTAGGGATTGTTGTTCCAGGAAAGGGCTTAACTGGCGCACAACCTGCAGTTGCACAAAGGTCCTCCTGGCCATGACCGCTACCAGCTCTTCGAGCAGGAGTCGTGAGTCCAGGAGTACCCCCAGATTATGTACAGGATCTGTTTGGGGTAGTGCCACCCCATCCAAGACCAAAGATGGCAATTCTCCCTGAGCCAATGAACCCCAAACCCAGAGCCACTTGGTCTTGCAAGGGTTTAGTTTCAATCCGTTGCTCCCCATCCAGCCCCTAACAGCCTCTAGGTTCTGCGATAGGGAGGACATGGCATAACTTAACTCACCATGGGCTGAGACATACAGCTGAGTATCATCAGCATATTGATCATCAGTCCATGATGACAGATGATCTCACCCAGTGGCTTCATATAAATGTTGAACAGGAGCGGAGATAATACCGAGCCCTGAGGAACCCCACAAAGCAGTGGGCGAGGGCTGGATCTCTCCCTCCAGATTCCATGAACACTGACTGAGAGTGGCCACAGAAGAAGAACGTGAACCAGAATAGCACAAGGCCTCCCACTCCCATCCCCTGAAGCTGCTCCAGGAGAATACCATGGTCGATGATATCGAAAGCTGTATATTATGTGAGGATGTAATTAAACAGGTCCCATCTTTGTATTTCCTGGCTTTTTATCCCAATGAAAGTTCAAAATATTCAACTTCAGTTGAAGGAGTCTAACTCCCTACTAGATTTGTTCATACCTACTGGATCTATCAGTCATAACATTAGAATATCTCCTCCTCCTTCACAGTTGCTGTTTAAGGTGGATGGTGAATCTCAGCCAGTGGCAAAATTTAGCTGACCTTCGCTGATCTCAAAAGCTAAGCTCATCAAAGAAGAAAAATAAAATCACACGTGATTTTTAAAGTAATAGTATGTCACAATTTAGAATAAAAAGAATTCAGGTCTCAAATGGTTATCTACTAAGGAATCTAATTAATTTGAACTGGAATGGACTATTCCAGTTCACATTCCAGTTCCTATAATCCCTGAGGCATGAAACCTATGACTTATGTAGGTTGTAGGCCAGTCTACTTAATTGCCTACCTCTAATTTACATTTTATTTTATTATTAATCATATCTGCATGGGAACACTTAAGATAAAACTTGGGATTGCATATTTATTTTTCATACAAAACAGTATTGAAACCTAGAATATTGAATGATAGGAATTTTCACTTTGGGGAGGGGGTTATGTCACTATATCTGTTTGATGCCATTCAAGCATTTAGAACTACTATTTTTTTTACCTCCCAGTAGTGTATGAGAGATAGAATGTAGCACAGAAATCTAAGGAACAGTATACAAATAACAGTATTTATATTTGTGGTTAATTTTGTTTAGTTATTTTATTTGTTTTAACTGGTTATTGTATTGTACACTGCCCAAAGTCATGCTTGTGAGATAGATGGTTGTATAACTCGGGGAGAGGGAGTTGGGAAATCCTGAATTATATAAACATATTTTTGTCCCGAGAAGTACATTCAGCCAGTTGAGCATGTACTTAGAAAGTGGCACGGCATACAGCTGTTACATGCTGTACTATGTATTGTACTGTACTAGTATGTAACAATGGCACTAACAAGCTCTGACAATGTATTTTTTCCTGACCACACTGGTCCTTCATATCAGACAGGTTTAACTCATCTTTAGCAGACTTTAAAAAGTGTTTAAAAAGGATTTTCTCCCCTATCTGTATACTGTTCAAGGGCATCCTCATGATATATGAAACTTATCATCCATTGCTTTAAAGAGAAGTCAAGCAATTATGATGACTGGGAATAGAAGTCAAAGTAGCAAGAGAAGGATGGGTAATGAGAAGAGCAAAAGTTATGCTGGTATATGACTCACAATAGGTGGGTAGCACTTAAACTCAGCAGTGGAAAAAGGCCATAGTTGAGAGGGGAGTTTTCCTACCTCAGCTGCAACACTCTAGGTTTAGATTTCCTGAGACTTAATTCTTTGTTTGTGATTAAGAAACTAAGAGATGTTAAAGGAAAAAGGGGGTTTGAATTAGGGCAAAGGAGTTACTACTATCATTCTTCCTTTTCTGTCTGTGGCCATGTCTTCACTTACACCTAAATGTAGCATATAATCATTCCTTTCCTCCTTGTCCTTATGATATTGCCTTCATCTCATCCCATCTCCAGCCCATGTATAAAACAGTCTTAAATTGTTGCTAGCTGTACTGTGCTAAAGTAGTATTTCTCCCTTTATTCAATACTCTCCATTGATAGTGTAGCTTCAAAATCAGCAATGTCCACAGAAAGGTGTGTTCAAAATCTGCAGGATAGCTGGTGGCTACTATTGTTCTGCCAAAATAATCACAAGGACAGACGTAATATAGTCTCAAGCTTTGGCTGAATAATAGTGTATTCTATTCTTCTAGACAGACTTCTGATGTTCCTGAAATCTGTAGGAGTCAGTCTCTCAGATTAGGTGTCATGGCTCCATGTGCTCCTACCATCATTGTGACCACTTTGATCTTTACTTTCTACATCCTCTCTAGTCCCTCCTTCTCCAGCTTCTTACACTCTTGCTTCCTGATGTTGCTGTAACTTGGCATTGCTATATCTATCACCACCACTGTCTTCTGGTCCTTGGCTGTTATCACTTTGCCTGGTTGATTGGCCAGTACTGGCCTGTCTATATGTATCTTGAAGTCTCAGGGGACTGTAGTTGTTATTGTCCATGACTTCCTGTGGAATCTTCCCTCTGGACTTGGGAAGTCTACTCCATACCATTCAGGTGTTGGCTGCAACTCCAGTTGTTCTTCCAGGTCTTTTCGAATCCAGAATGTAACGTTTAGTTGGCCTACTTAAAACTGTGAGAGTAGCTGCTTTTTCACTACCATGTGTTGAGATATTGGGTAACTAGCTATTTCTCAGTGAGTGTGGATGTAGGTCTCCTGGCCACCCATTGGTCCCTCATAGATTTCCTCTCATTAGGTCCACTGTTATAGTAGCATTTCATCAATTCTATGTTTGTTTATTGTATCCATGTGTGATTTGTTTCAGTAGCTCTGTTATCATCAGATTGTCCTGGATCCCCAAAATCTGATGCATCTCTTGTTAATCTGGGTGATGGCATGACTCTTCTAGTTCATGTGATTCTCATATCTAAGCAATGGTGGGTTGCTCCCAGTTCTGTCCGGTTCTATAGAACTGGTAGTAAAACTGGCGGGAGGCTCCGGCCACCATGGGCAATCATCATGGGCAATCTGTGCATGTGCAGAAGCTTCTGTGCATAAATGCGCTTGCGCTCCCATTACAAACCAGTAGTATAGGTAAGTGGAACCTACCCCTGTATCTGAGAGAGACACTTTTAAGCGTTAGAGGGTCTTTGCCCAAGTTTCATTAATGATAAAATGGGTACCAGCCAGGATTTGAACCCTGGTTTTCCTCATCAAAGGCTGGTGCTCTAATCAGTATGCTTATCCCGTCACACACACATCAAAAAGTCATTGCCACCAACAGATTAAGAGTCTTGTAGGATGTCAAGCCATGGAAAGTGCTCAGAAATCCAGGAAAAACCTCAGTGTCATCCTGAGAATCTTACATACAGATCAGGAAGCCACAGAAGATGGTGAAACAGGCAGGCTCCAGGTTGGCAAAAGAATGAGACAAGGCTTTATGTAAAGGCAATGCAGCACAGGAGTTAAAATGTTGGATTAGAAGCTGGGAAAGCCAACTTCCAACAAAGAGCTGTGAATGTTACTGAGTTTGTGTCAATCACAGTATCTCACTTTACAGATAGAGAATCGGCACCTACTTGATGCCATTCAACAACCCGACCTCAAACAGATTAAGTTAATGAAGGAAGCACCTCTGTCCATTAAGAGCCTTACATGAAACTTCCGGGAAGAAGGAAGTTACCCTTTCACAATAACAACAAATTCAGCGGAACTTACTTTCAAGTTAACAGGTTTATTCAGTTGCACATTTATCCTGATCTTGGTTATTGGGGGGAAAACCCCATTAATTACAGTTCAGAACTGAAGGAAAATTAGTTCTTCCGAAGACAACAGGCCCCCAACCTTCCGAGCGGTGAAACTTGAAAGCGAGGTACCACCGCGAGGAAACCGCGCTTCAACACAGGCCCTTCGGCGTGAGAGTTCGGCGCTCTCCCCAGCTCTGCCCCTTTAAGAAGCGTCTCTTCTTGCTAAATTGCATCAGGCACGCGCGCGGCCTCCGTGCTCGAGCCGGTGGCCTTCACTCCCCCCCCCCTCCCTTTGCGAGGCGCGCTCGCTGCCGAGACGAGCGTGCACGCTCTCTCGGCTTTTCTAAGGCGGAGCTGGCTGAGGGGCGCGCGCTCTCGCTGGCCAGTCGCGTGGTCTCCTTGCTTCTCCATATTGCTGCGGCGGCATCAAGAGGAGACGGGGGAGGGGGGACGTCGGGGTTGGGTTTCCAGGGTGGGGGGAGGAAGCCGGCGGCTCGACCCCCCCTCGCTTTGGGTGCAGACTTTACCTGAGCGGAGAATTAGCGGAGGAAAAAAAGAGGGGAGCAGGGCTGGGCTCGGTGAGGCGGTTCTGGAAAGGGGGAGTCGGCAAAGTTTGGGGCGGGCGCGTGTTGTCCGGGAGAGCCTGGAGGCGGGCGAACGAGGAGGCTCTGCGGGGGTGCAGATGGCTACCCAGGTGGAAGCTCTACTGCCCGCCAACCCGCTCCTGCCTGCCGAGGAACACGGGCTGGTTATCAAGAAGCCTCAAGAGAAGGGCGAGCACCTCATGCACCAAGGAGAGAAGGCCAACGCCGATGAGGGCAAGGGGGGCGGCCCCGACAGCTGCAGCAAGGAAGAAGGCGGCGGCGGCGGCAACGTGGGAGACCATCTGCGCCGAAACGGGGCCCTGCTGAAGCCCTCCAGCATCAAACAGCAGAAGGAGGACAGCAATCACCAGGAGAAGGAGAACCTGCTGCACCAAAGGAGCGGCGGCATAATAGAGTCAAACCGGCTGCCCGGAGAAGCCAGCAGCAGCAGCAGCAGTAGCGGCGGCGAGGAAGGCGGCGAGCAGGGAGGAGTTGGCCGTAAGGAATTCATCGAGGCCCCTCCACCCAAGGTGAACCCTTGGACTAAAAACGCCCCGGCGGCGTTAGTCACTCTCAACGGACAGTCCCCTCCAGGTGGGTAGGTAGGATGAGTCCTTTGGCGCGGCCGAGGTTGGTGGGGCGGGCGGGCGTGTGTGGGTAGCGGGGGGGGGTGTTTGTGAGGGTGATGGGTTTATTCTGATACGGCAAGCGGGAGCCAGTCATTCGAGGTGGGGAGTCCTCCCTCTGCAATATGGTGACATGCTCTTCCCCCCCCTTAATAGAACTCCACCCTGTCTTTGTCCATGTACGCCCACCCGGTGCTACTTCACCCGGCACCTCGGTGAGCCTCTTGCCAAAAAAACTGATTCGGGGAAGGGGCGAAGTGGGGGGGGGGCTAATGGGGGTTGGTGAAAGCGTGCTACGGGGCATTCAAAACCAAGCGTGAAATATATCCGTAGACCTCGGTGGTTGCAAAACGCGCCCCGTGAACTGTTCCCCGCCCCCAGAAAACCCCTTTCTCCCTGTCCGCGTGCTTGGTGGGAATTGGCTTTTTCCTTGTAAAGTTACGGCCGGGGGTGGTGTATTGGGATTCGTCTTTACTACATTCACTTCCTTTCAGTTCCCGGGCGAACTCCCGGTATTGCGAGATGTCGGGTTTGTAAACGTTCAACGAGCTTGAGCGGGAGACCCCCGCGCCGCTTCCTTTTCCTAAATAGGCCTAGTTGAATAGCGCGGTGCTGGGTTGAAGTCTAAGAATATCTGGCGATGAATGTGTAACGCCGTCTAAAGTAGACCGTGCCCGAGGTCTTTGGCGTGAATGCAGGAGGGGAAATAAGGGGTGGTAACTGGAGCCATCCTTTATCCTGGGCACCGAGGACTTTTAAAATGCATGCTGATGATTTTTTTTTTCTTTAAAAAAAAAAAAAACCATCGGCGTTTTGATTTGATTGAATTGGGTGTGTGCGGTGGGGAGAAGCGACGAGCTACCAAGAGCTGAGCCCCCCCCCTCCCCCCATATCTCCTCCCTTGAAGAGGAGGAGGAGGACATCCGAAGCGCGTGTAGCCGAGGAGGGCAGACCGTGCGCGCTGAGTTAAGCGAGGCCGAGGCGGCGGTGGGTCATGCGGCTCAACCGGGGCGGGGCACCGGGAAAAGTGCTGCATTTGGAAGGTTCCATGGCGTTGTTGCGGCGTCTGTAGGCCCCAGCGCAAACGTGCCTCTGGCGACGGTTTGAGTGCTCCGTCGCCCAAACGCCTCGCCGCCCAATGGCTAGGCGTGTGTGTGTGTGTGTGTGTGTGTGTGTGTGTGTGTCGCCCATTCGGCGTTTCCTCCCTTTCCCAGCATTCCACTGCAGTAAAGGCAACGTGGTTTTTCTTTGGGTTGCGAGCATGTGATTTTCCTGAACTCGCTCTGAAGCCTTGCTTTTTTGCACTCCCCCTTTCCGGCTGTGTCTGTTTTTTAGCTCTGCGCTCTTGGTGGTGGTGGTGGGGGAAAAACTGCTTTAAAGCCCCCTTCGGATAACTGT
The DNA here is from genome assembly GCA_032468115.1 of Grayia smithii. Taxonomy (NCBI): domain Eukaryota; kingdom Metazoa; phylum Chordata; class Lepidosauria; order Squamata; family Grayiidae; genus Grayia; species Grayia smithii. Next base: position 156,953 of record JANHFM010003491.1, on the reverse strand, counting down.
CGCAACTTGTAGCCATAAAGAAGCCTACGCCTAGGACGGAAGGCAGAAAAATAGGCCTCTCTGCACCTGTACGGTTCCTGTAATGTATTGTCATTTATTTATGAAGAGGGCGCTTCCCCTCACTCGTAACGTGGTGCACACCGGTGGTGCAAGAAGGACCCTAAAGTATGTGGGGCAAAGGTCTTTCAAATGTCCACGTGTGCTTATTCCTTTCTACTGTAGTTTATTGAGTGCAGATGGGCTTTTCTGTTGTACGGTAGTAGTAGGCATTTAGGCCTTCATTTTCATCCCTGAAATCTGATCTAACGTTTATCCTGGGAGGAGACTGAAAAAAGAGAATCGTTCATTTCCTTAATTAAATTGACTTTGGGGGTGACAACTTTGTCTCCATTGCGTGATGTAAATATATAGCATTTAACAAAAGGAAAACCAGTACTGCTTTGTTGGACAAAACTGGAAAGCTTCGTGGTACATTTTCTTTGCAAACATATGGTTTCAAGTGAGATAAAAGATTTAATATAACTAAAGATTGTTACTTATGAATGTGAAATCTGATCTTTTCCGCTTTTTGAGTAGAGAGTAAAGGGCTATTTAGCAGACAAATAATTTGTGAAGCCCCCATGGTAGTTTAAATAGCTTATGAATATTGATTATTGTTTATTGATGAATGTATGCATATGTAGTCTAATATAAATTATTCAGTTTCATTGATGCATAGATTGCACACCATCTAGTTTCTCCCTCCAAAATTGGGGAAAATACATTTACATTACATTTTATAACATAACAGCACAGTGGTATAATGGCTTTAAAATTACAGGAATAGGTGTACTTAAGTGTTCATCTGATACAGTAAAACTGGAAGAAATGTGATAGTACTGAGGCAGTTTAATCGGTTCAACAGAACAAGAAAGATCCAGGTTCAGATGGACCCTAAGCCTTAGAAACTAGATAATTCACTTTCAGTTCCACCTACCTCATAGGGTTGCTGTTTGGGAAGATAAAATGGAGATCTCCACAATAAGTTTTTGTAGCTTTTGGAGGAAAGGCAGAATATCAAGCAAATAAAGTAGACTGCTATGTAACCTGTTTACATGAACACAGTAATAGGAGATAACTTGGTGTGTTGGGCAACTCAGGTAAATGTTGGCTTTAATTAGAAATTATTTGTTTTAGTTTTATCTCTCCTTTATTTTTTTCTTAAGTAATCCTAAATGTTCCTGTCTGTTTTCCCCACAACAACCCTGTAAAATGAGTTGGCCTAAAGAGAGTAATGGCCCAAAGTCATTCAGTTCACTTTCGCGACTAAGAGAGGACTAGAACTCATGGTCTCCTGATTTTTAACTCCGCATCTGTTCCTACAACAAATATTTAAGTTCTTTGTGGGCATTTTTGTTGAAAAGTACATGTTGCTGATTATGAGAGCGCATAGTTAAAACGAAGCTCAATACTATTGATAAAACACTTTTTCTCTTAAATAAGAAATATATGTTTCTTTTTCTCTATGCCAGGTTCTTTGGGATTCTATAAGCAAAATCTGAAGAAATTTTGTTTCGGGATATTTTTTAGATTTGATTAAGCGTCAAATTTTTAAACTCGTAAAGGATGATTCATAATGGAAACCTGTTCTATCATCACTGCCACTGCCATTTTATGTACCACGGATAGTTATGTACCCTTGGATAGTTACCGCAACACACTTTTCTTATTCCTTTCCTTCTTTGTCTGATACAGAGTACTCCCAGTACAGCTAATTTAACAATAGAGAGAAAAGAAACATGGGTGTGTTCGTACATTCCCAGATTGAATTAAGCAATTGCAGATTACCAGCATGGATTAAGTGGATTGAATTGATACAGCTAACCAGAACTGTTTTTTTTAAAGTTTGCTGTGTTATGCGATTTACTTGCTAAAAGTGTAATGGGCAAACATTTATATTTGTGTGATATAAATGTGTTTATTGTTTAAGAGTTTATTGTTACACTACAAATGTGTGTGTGAGTGTTATAAGAAAACATACAATATTGAAATTTTATATGTTTATGAAAGTAGATTGTTGATAAAAGGAGACACCCAATCTGATATCAGAGCTAAATCGGATATCTATTGTTGAGGTACAGTGTTCTAATAGAATACTGGACTGAAAGTATTGGAAGTGGTGGTAGAGATCTTCTAAGTCTATTCCGTTACTGCAACATCTGACAGATGGCCATCAAGCATTTGTTTAAATACCTGCAGTGAGGGAAAGTTTCTTACCTCCTGAGGCAGTTTGATTTCGTTGAAATTAAGAAATTAAAATACGATACAGTAGATGTTTATTCAATGTCTTTCAGAAGAACTGAAGTCACCTAAGGGGAAAAATTATCTTGAGATCTGTTTGATCATCCATTCCTAATTCCTTCACTAACTGCATTAATACAAGCATATATAAAAACAGCTTAATTTCTTACTATATGTGACAGAAGACTTTTTAACATGCATAAATTACAGCAGTCTTTCATCAAGGCCCTTCTTAATTTCGACAACATTGTTGCTTCATTCTCAAGCTATGCCCTGGTTCATGTGTTACACTAAACCTTGGAATTCTTTGACTAGGGGTATCAATACTGTATGGATTCAGCCAATTAAAGAAACTATGACTAAATATAATGCATGTACTCAGCCTATCTCCTAGTAAAATAACACTAAATCACGATTTGATGCTGCAATAAAAAGCTTTGTGTGCATATTTTTTATATTTTCCCTTTGGTGCTTTATTCAGTATAATTTCCTCTTAAATCTAATGTCCCTGTTAATAAAAAATTAGAAACTAATGAATGCTAGGAAAAAATGAGTTTCCTAAAAGCCAATATGATATAGTAGTTAGAGTACTTATTTAGAAGTGGGTTAGAAATCAGATTCAGGTTCCATTCAGTTTATTGTTCATTAATGGATGTTAACTTCATGTCTGCCTTGACCTAAAACAAACAAAATGTTAAGAAGTTCTAGTTATGCAGTTACTTACCAAGCACATCTAAATTATATTAAAAGTAATCAAAATATCTTTACAATCCTCATGGTATGTCACAACTTTTGAGCACCCCAATGTTTGGAAATGGAAAGTTGAAAAATTAGATACGCCCTAGAGCCATGTTGGTGAACCTATGGCACACATGCTGGATGTGGCACACGGAGCCATTTCGCCCAGCACGCGAGTCATCACCAAACTTACCTCCTCCTGCGCATATGTGCCGTTCTGCTCTCTCATGCGCACATGGGTATGCATGTGCTTGAGACAGGCAGCGTGCAGTATGCACAGATGGTGCGGTTGCACGCATGCCACGGGGCGCCTGTGTGTACTCTGCGCATGTCTGTACTGTGCGCGTTGCACATGCAATTCGGGGCATGCACATGACTGCGCATGCACAGATGGTATGATTGTGCACGCGCTGCAGGGGGTGCGTGCACAAGCTCTGCACATGCACGGTGGCCGGGTTGCGTGCACACATCCAGGCTCAGTGGCACGTGAACCTAAGAAGATTTGCCATCGCTGCCCTAGAGGTTGCATGACTGTTAGTAGTCCTTGACTTATGACCACAATTGTGCCCTAATTATCCATTTGTTGTGCCCCATTTTATGACCTTTTTGGCCCTAGTTGTTAAGCAAATCACTGCATAGGTGAATCATTTAGCTGTTAATTTACTTGGCTTCCCCCATTGACTTTGCTTGTCAGAAGTCAGCTGGGAAGGTTACAACTGGTGATCACATGACTATGAGACACTGCAGTTATCATAAATGCACACCAGTTGTCAAGTGCCCAAAGTTTGGCAATGGCCCCAAGTGTGAAAACAGGTCATGAGGCACTTTTCAGTGCAGTTGTAACTTTGAACAGTGACTAAACATATGGTTGTTAAATCAAGGACTACCTATATTGGAGTTGGAGAGTGGAAGAGAAATTTGTCGGATATAACTGGAGAAAAGGATGGATATAAATATAATGTACATCTGGGTTTATTTTTACTTCCAAAGCATTGATTTTTTTCTGATATCACAGCACAATCTCCAATACAGTCTTATATGCTTGGAGTATCACAACACAGTTACAACTGATCAAAATTACACTAATGGCTATTTGGCAATGAATTCCATTGACTGAATAAGTAAGATTAGGGTGCATAATTTATAGTGCAGGTACTGAAAGAGGTGGATATCTCGGACAAGCCTATACTAGAATATCTTTTTCCTTATATCTCCTGAAGAGAAATGTTAGATTAGAGTCCCACTCATGAAATAAATATGAAAAAATACACAGATTTCTTCAATGCAAGGTATGCCAACTGTTAAAATATCCTTCGTGCACTGTTTTACAGGTGGTCTTTAACTGATGATGGTTCATTCAATGACTCTTTGACATTACAATAATGCTGAAAAAGTGACTTAGGATGTTCTTGCACTGATGACCGTTGCAGTAACTCTATGGTCATATGATCAGTTTTTGGGAGCATGGCAACTAGCATATATTTTTGATGATTGCAGAATTCCAGGATCCTATGCTTGCCATTTGTGACCTTCCTAGAGGTCTTCCCACAAGCAAAATCAATGAGAAGCCAGATTTGCTTAATGACCATGACAAAAAAGATTGTGAAATTGCATACAACTTAATGACTGCGTCGCTTGGCAACAAAAGTTCTGATCCCAATTGTTATAAACCAACAAATTTGGGGAAGTTAGGCCATATCTTGTCAAGTTAAATCTTAAACATTCCTGTTTTTGCAAAATAACTTTTTGTGTAATTTAATTTTACAAAAGGTACTGTGCAATATTTGGGATTCTGTTCTTGAAGGAACCATTAGTTTATCTGATAAAGAGTCTCTTATACTTGCTTAATTTTAAGATTATTGTTAATCTCATTGTTCTAGTATTATTTTTCATCTTATATTTCAGGAAGAATATTATGGTACAATTATCATTGACAAGAAACTAGGCATTTTTTATGCTTATAAAGCTCCAGGTGCTAAATACCCTTCCCCCCCTCAGTAGTTTTAGAGCAGCGGTTCTCAACCTGTGGGTCGGGACCCCTGGGTGGGTGGGTGTTGAACGACCCTTTCACAGGGTTGCCTAAGACCATCAGAAAACATATTTCCGATGGTCTTAGGAACCGAGACACCGCTCCTCTATCCGTCTCCAGGCGAG
>JANHFM010003491.1:134726-147891 GCA_032468115.1 Grayia smithii | reverse complement strand
CAGGGCTCAGCTGTTAATCACAGCTGAGCCCTGTGATCCTATTCGGCGGCAGCAGAAGCAGCGGGGGGTGGGGGGTGGGGGTGACGGCAGCAGAAGCAGCAGCGATGGGAGGGCAGTTTGGGCTTTCTGGTGGCAGTGGCTGTCATTGCTGCCATTGCTGCTATTAGGGGATCGGGCGAACGGGCGGCAGGGGCTGGAAAGCAGGGACGATTTGCAATGTGCAACGGGGAACCAGAAACCATTTTGAATGTGAAGAGCCATTGCCTAAGCCCTCTCCACGCTTGGGAGCCGAACTGAGCGGAAGCCCTTAAACCGAGAAACGAGGCTGGAAAGCAGGCTCGTTTCTCTTACGGGCTCCCGCTCAGCTTGGCTCCCAAGTGCAGAGAGGGCTACATTCGAAGTATAAGACACACCCTGATTTTCACCCTCTCTTTGGGGGTAAAAAGGTACGTCTTATACTCCGAAAAATATGCTAATAATCTGGGTATTTAAATCATTTTTCCTTGTCTCTGCAGGGATAATAGTTGCATAGAAACTAGGATCTAAAAATCACTTTTGAATGAATTAGCTTGGCCTTACCGGTTGCTAGAAAGAATACTTATTTCTGTAGAAGAATATAGGATAACTCTTTTTATCAAGGAAGAAAGAATTAAACTGCAACCACTTTCAAGATTTATTGAAAGCTTTCTTATTCTGTGGCAATTTATTGGCTGATTTGTAATGAATAGGCTTAAAGGTACTTTCAATCAGAAGATATTTTTATGTAGTAATGCCTAACATTATAATGTTAATAAATAAAGCCAGGCGTACATATTGCATTTTCCTGAGGTAGAAAATTAGTTTAGATCACTAAAGGGTTTTGTGGAAATCAATATATAGCATGTATAGTATAGTTTTGAGATTTTTTTTGAAAATGTCTTAAACATTCCCCCTGGGTTTTCAAATTCCTGGAAAGTTTTATTGGATATTTTATTGGGCTGGGCTAGGGATCAGAAGACGGGACAGAACTTGTGTTTTTATATTAAAGATGGAAAGAGAGCCTTGACATCAGTAGCACTCTGCTTGGGTTTAGGTATCCAGTGCAGAAGAAAGATTTTTGTCAACCTTTTTTAAACTTGTTTTTGTTTTATATAGAATTCTATTGCCTATGACAGTGATGGCTAAACTTTTGTCGTCACATGCCAAAAGTGCGTGTGTGTGTGTGTGCCTGCACCCATAATGCAATGTGCATGTGACACCCCCGTGCCCTGCCCCCACGCATGTGTGCGTGACTCCACTGCCCCGTTTTGGATCTAGCAGGCCTCCCTGCAGCCTCCTGGGACAAACAATTGGCAATGGGGGGGGGCGCTGCATAACCCCCGCGCATGTGCGCATGATCCCGGCATCCGCATGTGTCTCTGCATGTGCCCTGCCCCCACACATGCACGGCAGAGACTCGAAAATCAGCTGGCTGGTGGGAGACGCATGTGAATGCGGGGTGGAGCTGGATGATGCATGCATGCCTGCAGAGAAGGCTCTGCATGCCACCTGTGGCACATGTGCTATAGGTTCACCATCACGGGCCTATGACCATGAAATCCATTATTTAAATATAAAGCTGGACTAGCTGCAGTTGAAAGATTCATAATCGTGGATGCCAATCATTTTGTCTTCTCAAACTGGTTGCTAATTGGATTGTTGTGTAGTATGTGGTAACTTGCAGATTTATAAATTAAAAGGTTACACACAAAAAGGTTCCCATATAAAGCAGTTTGGAGTGGTTTCCATTACTGAAACTGAATATTTTGTTTCAGATACAGACCAGAACACTATTGTTCTTAGAATAAGTATTTGTAAGAAGAGAAAGAGAATGCTTCGTTTAGAATTAAACCAATACATTTTCTGTTTCATGCAGAAACTGGAAATTGGTTATGTTAATTGTTTTGGGGAATTGGGAACATTTTAATCCAGTAGAATGGAAATGGCTGAAGATGCTAAATGAAGGGATTGATTGATAATAGCAATTGACTTTCTTAGCTTTCTGGGAAAAAATAGATATGTGATATGGCAGAGTTAATGAGTAGGAATCTGGTTTTTGCTAGTTTATGAAATGTAAATCATTTACTCTGATTAGGTTTATTTTTCATGTAGCATCATGTGGCAGTCAGAGAAATTATTCTTCCTATACAATCGTTTGTCTTTATGGAGTGCAAAACTTGTAGTTCTTGAGATATTGTTGAATTTATTTGATCATGAGCACTACCAAATAAATGTAATCAAAGATATTCAGAGGAGTTGAACAAAGCAGTGTGCATTAACAGCTAAAACATGTATATGTTAATATTGTGAACTATATTAATCTTGTGAACTATAGAAAAAAGAATAGGAAATGGTTCTGTTACTTACATAAGGTCCACATTGTGTGCACTGCTATTTGTCATCTTAAATAAAATTGGAGGAAGGAGCATATGTGTGTGCTCATTGACACACAAGAGTGTATGGGAATACATATGCAAGAAGAATCATTGCTGGTACTATAAAGTGAACTTACTAATATTTATATATTCTTTAGTTTAATGTATATTACAGAATGGCTACTATCTATGGAGAGATTTTGAGAAATTTGGGGCTACAGTTTGTCTTGCACACAGCAGGATGTAGAGAAAAGGACCTTATCTTCAAAAGTAGCTTTTGAGAGATTACTAAATCTACAGCCTTATTTTCCAGGTACAGAAATCAATTATGTACCAGATTAAACTAATAAAAGGAATTTCAGAAGGATGTTCTTGTTTCAATTAGACATGTTCTGTAGACACTATCACTATCAACTATCTTCTGTAGCGATTCTGTATTTGCAAAGAAATGGTTTCTGTTAAACCTCTGTAGTATACTTTGGTATAAACTTTTATTTAATTAAAATTATTTACTTAATGAGTAAACTTTGGTAAAGTTACCAGGAAATGAGATATGTGGCTAATAAATTTTATAAATAAATCAGCTGTATAGCTTAGTCTTTTGTAAAACTGGTAAGTATGACTTGTTAGCAAAAATGGCTGATTTTGAGCAAAAAAATTTTAGGGACAATTTTTTTTAAGCTTGCAGCAAAAGAATTTTGCAATCTCTGTATTTCACAAAAGAGTAAATTGTTTTGACCTTATCATCCATTCTTCCTAGAGATTCAGTTTACCAATTTTATGATTGTCTAAATGTCCTAAGGGTATTTGTTACTCTGTTAATATGAGAAGAAAAAGCATCTGGTGGAGTACTTGGTATAGCAATATCCAGGAACATACGGTATAGCAGTCACTTTGTGTGCATCCAACATAAATTTTGGGTAGCATTGGCACTGAATGAGCTACTGTGCTTGTTCCTTTTCTTTTGCCTTACTATATTTTTATAATGAGAAGAACATGTATACAAGACAAAACACTGGAAGGCTTGTAAACTGGCAGTCATGAAAGAAAATAATATTTCTTCTCTGTAACTGGAGCTCTCAAAATACAAGCATTTGCAAAAATAACTTCTCTTATTTGAATTCATTACCTTTTTTCACTGTAATGCTATTGGTAGTTTTAGTTTAAACAGTTTGACAAGCTTGTCTTTTTGTATCTTAAAGTATCTATGGTTGACATAGTTTCTTGGTAGGTAGGCAGTATTTTAGTTCTGGCAAGTGGGTTTATGCCAGGTCCCCCTTCTCTGGAACAGCATCCCTCCAGAGCAGGGATGGGTTCTACTTACCTTTACTACCGGTTCTCTTCATGCATGCACTTTGCACGTGATTGGCACGCGTGCAAATGTTTGCTCCGTGCATGCGCACTAACTTTTTTGGGAAAACTCAAAAAAAGCACTGCGCATGCGTAGAGCAGAAAAATGTAAGTATGGTTGCGTGGGTGGGCCCAGCTCCTGGCCGTGGAGAACCGGTTCGTTGACGTCACCCCTACCGGATCGCACGAACCGGGCCGAACCGGGAGCAACCCACCACTGCTCCAGAGATAAGGACTTTGCCCTTTCTCACAGTGTGCTGAGTAGAGAATCCAAGGAATGAGTTAACTCTGACTTTCTGCCCAGAGATTGAGTCTGTCAATCTTCTGATCACGCCTCCTTGCCAGTGTGTCTCCCAGTTTCGACTTAGTCTTCGCCCAGCAGAGACGCTTGAGTGAAATGGGTTCAGACAACTTTCAATATATAATTCCTTGGATTCTCAAACAGCCTCAGTAATATAGCGGATTCATGTAGCATTCACTAGGAAAGCGAACTAGTGGCTGGTTTCCTGGTCCATCTGGCACAGCCATCTAGGTGGCTCGAACGGAGAGCTGAGATCCCTGCCATTCCCGCATTTAAGTGGAGGGGGCTAAAGCTTAATCCAGCTCAGAACCGACAGAGCCGAGGCACCTGGCACTTCCCGCACCCTGCCCTAAATCACTGCCCAGTTAATCCCAGGCATAGTTTATCGGCAAGCACAAACTAGCGCAATAGAAACCGCGGCAGCAGGGTTCTTTCAGAATGAGCCTGCCTTGTTATCACAAACGCCCTGGATTTGAAAATGGCGGCTCCCATACCTTCAGGCAGTAAGGAAGAGCCGGGCGTAAGTGGGGAAGACGGGTGTCCCTGTTAAGTCCCAGATGAGCAGAGGAAGCTCCTCAGGCCAAAAATCGGCCATTAAAGGAGTGGTGGCCCAAATTAGGGTGAAAGCCTTATCGGCCAAGATCTCTAACAACAAAGAGAAGGGCGTCAGAAGGTGTCAGAAGGCCATAGACAGAGAGCTGGCCAAGGCTGTGAAAGCTGCAAAGCGCCAGGGCCAGGGGAGAAGCTGTCACTTCCCGCGCTTTGGAAATGCAGCAGTTTGAAAAGAAATCCTTCCCCTGGAGAGGAGTGGGAATGGAGATTTTGCAGTATCCTTCCCCTGCCCACCAAGCCATGCCCACAGAACCGATAGTTAAAAATATTGGATTTCACCACTGCTCTGTAGGATTATTAAACAATATACCTTTATTAGAGCTATTTTATATTGTTAATTGTAACATGAGCTAGAATTACTTGGCATCTTATGTTTTCCTGTGCTATTTTTATTTATTTACAAAGACTTCTTGCTTCCTTTCCTTGTCAGACCTGTTTTTCTTGTTTTCCATGATTGATTATTGAATAAGGTAGCACTGACATTAATGTATGTTGTATTGGTTGATTGGTTCTTTTGCCATGCTCTTCATTGCAATGTACTTCTACATTCAGTTTCACCGCAAGTGGCAAACAATATGGTATACAATATTTATTCTACAATAAATATGTAGAATGTATTCTGTTAATATGAATGCGATCAGGATAGTAAAAAAACATGCTTGCTGAATTGAAATAAAATTCTTATGGCATATGCTGCTATATAGCATAACAGAAGCAGAACAGAGGCTTTATGCTGGGCTAGTTTTTTTTTTTTCTGGTTGTGTGTAATCAAGCTGGGTAATGAATTTAGTATTACTGGGAGCATTTGTCTGATTTTATACATTTATGTTTTTAAATGGGGCAGTTGTAATTGAAAATTATTCCTGTTGTGGATGTTACAGGAGAGGTCCAAAATTAAAAATTGCTGCTTAATTAATAAACAAAAAGAAAAAAATCTGTTTATACTATATTACAAAAGCAAGAGAAATGGGATTTTGTGATAAAAATACATGTAATCCATTGCAGGTGATCCTCAAGTTATGATCACATTTGAACTCAGTATTTCCATTGCTAAGCAAGTCAGTTTTTAAATGAATCATGTCCCATTTTATGATCTTTTTTTCCACAGTTGTTAAATGAATCGCTACAATTGTTAAGCGAATCATGTGGTCGCTAAATTAATCTAGCTCCCCATTGACTTGGCTTGTCGGATGCTGGCTGGGAAGATTACTAATGGTGATCACATGACCTCAGGTTAGACCATCATAAATACATATTAGTAGCAAGTGCCTGAATTTTGACCATGTGACCATGGGGATTCTACAATGGTTGTAAATGTACAAACTGGTATAAATTACTTTTTTTTAATGCTGTTTTAACTTTGAATGGTCACTAAATTAATGTTTATAAGTAGAGGACTATGGTACCTATATTGTAAGTATATTCTTCCAAAAGATTTTACTTACATTATTTCAGGGATTGTTCCTGATTTTCCCACTGTTTGTTTTTCTATTTTTCCATTAGTTATAATTTATCTAAGGGAAGAAAGTGTTATCTCATATAGAATATTGCAGTTGTTGATACTTGGGAAACTTAATTTTATAATCTTATACTTGCAGGAGTTGTTTTGTGAAGGTGTGTCCTAGTTTTTGAACAAGAGAAAGTGGGCTATATTTATTCATGAAACGGAAATATTCTTTTAATGTCACTGGATTTTAGACTTGGACATGTTTATTTCTGTAGCATTTTCCAAGATTCCTAGTTAAAATATTTTAATTTCTATTTTGGAACTATGAAAAAAGTTCTGGGAAGAAATTGGAGTTGCTAGGCATGAACTGAGAGATGCTGTATGATGTAGGATTGATATTTGTACCTCCTTTACTTTTGGTAATTGCAAATGTAATAACTTACTAATGTGTTCTTTTGATTCTGCATCTCTGATGGTGTAAAAATTAAAAAACTATACTAGCTTGGTAAAAAATATGAATATTTGATTTCCCAGTTCTTAAGGAGAGAAAGTAAATAGGTCAAAACACAAACTGTTTGGAAATGTACACTAGAGTGATCTTAAAATAATCCAGTTTACATTGTTTTGCCAGTTATGTCATAGCTTTTACTTCAAAGTAATATAATAGGCAAAATAGAATGGCTGCAGTGGCAAGTTTATTATAGTAAGAAGTCAGTGTAGGTCATATTGGCTGCTACTGTTAAGAGGCAGAGTTAAAAATAATCCCTTGGGTACAGATCTGCATTTAGAAATTCAAACATAAAATGAAACAATATTTTAAATTCTAAATACTATTTAATTCTGGACAAACAATATACATTAAATAATTATCCTTATTCTAGAGCAGATCCTCAGGATACAACAGCAATTGGCACTGGAAACTACATCTCTTAAGTGACATGAGCAAAAGCATGATTGCATGATCCATGTTGCTTAGTGATGGCAATTCCACCATTCTCCACCAAGGAGGGAACGCCGGTCAGGCATGGGTTAACTCCGTCTGGACTTATGGGACTGAGCCTGCAACTGATGATTGCTCCTCCTCTTCCTCTGCCTCCTACTCCCCAGATTTCAGGCTCAGTCGGATCTGGACAGACGTGAATTTGAGCTACCCAGAATTTTATGACTGTGCGTTCCCTTTTTGAGGGAAATTCCAGCGCAAGGGTTTTTCTCCTTTAATTCTAGACACTGAAGACTGCTCTGTGGTTCTTCGTGGGCCATTTTTTCCATTGTAGCCCACCTGCCAGCGTGAAAGGCACAGCCTGAGCCCGCTGAAGGCCCTCTGGGCAATTGGAGCAGAGCTCTCTATTTTTTTTGAGCCCTGCATGCAACGCGAACGGCCTAGCCGGATTCCGCTGAAGACCGCTCCTGCGGTGCGATCTGCCGGCCAGTGATTGTTCTTGGTGTCTCTTGGGCTGGGTCGATAATGCCTGCATTATTTAGAACTGTGTGACCTCCCCGCCGCCACCACCACGTTGATGGAACAGTTTTTCCATGATGTGCAGCATCGTGAGTGAGCAGGGCTTTCCCCTCGCCGTTTTTCTTCTCCAGAGCAGTCTGATTCAAGCCGTTTCGGCGATCTAGGCAGGCAGGATCATCTGACAGGGTAAGAAACCTTGGATTGACTTGGGGCACGGAGGCGGCATCTGCATCGGCCTCATCAGTGGCCTCGGCAGCTATTCCCACGTGGCAGTTTAGAGGCCCTTCTTTCAGGCCTGATCCCTTCTTCTAGGCCCGATCCAAGTTGGCCACCGGTTGCAAGGCCCAAGGCAAACGGGCCTTGCCTGATTTACAGGAGGTAGCCGGGCCTTCACAAGGGGAGCCAGGGAAGAGCCCTCCCTCGCCCCATCCAACCCCAGGAAACCTAAGACCTCTGAAAGGTTTGCAATGGCAAGCAACAAGGCCATAGAAAAGGCAATTCAGAAGGCCCTGCAAGCAGCCCACAGGTCTTCAGTCACTACCACTCCTTTATTTCAGGAGACTGTGACTCCAAAGGCTTCTACCCCCCAGGAGCAACCAACTACCCCACCCAATCAAACTGCTACAGCCACATGGTCCCTGCACAGAGTTCCAGGCCTTTGGCAGACAGGGAGAAGCTGTTTGGGTCTATTTCTGAGGCTCCAGTTCAGGGAGCAGAGCAGGCCCATGCCTCAACCACAGCAGCTCCAGCTGAAGTGGATCTAGAGCAAGGAGAAGCCTCAGTTCCTGAGATACCTCCCAATCTAGCAGCCTTCATTGTATCAGCCATTCAGCAAGGCATTCAGGCAGAATTATATCAAAGAACCAGTTCTTGGGTTTCAAACCTGCCTTCCACAGCACCTTCTCAGGCCCAGGCCCATTTGTCAGGGAATCAATCTGAGGGCCTTGAGCATGGGGGGGGGTCCGAGATTGCTCCCAGGAGAGACCTTTTAGCTGAAGGGAAGCCCCAAGATGAGGAGTTATCAGAGTTGTTAACTGATAACTGAGTTATCAGTTATCCTCTGTTCTACTTTTCAGGTACCAGCTGTGGAAGAGGAAATTATTCCAGCCCCTAAATTATTTTGGGATGTAATTTCACGACAGTGGGGAGCTCCTGTTTCAGGTCCCTCTCCTACCACTTTGGATCAACGACTTTACAATTTGGATCCCGAATTAGCACAAATTTTGCAACCTCCGGCAGTAGAGCCTGCTGAGGTAGCCTTAGGCGGCCCCTCTGTACCAACGGGGCCTCCAGAGGAAAGTATACGACCAGAGGACAGGAGGTCGGAACAATCCTTGCTCAGGGCACATCACGCGGCTGTGTGGGCTATTAAGGCTTCCATGTCCACTTCCTTTTTCAATCGGGCCTCCCTACTCTGGCTCAGGCAACTTCAAGATCGTTTGCCTGTGTCAGACACATGCTCTCATCAAGACTTAAATAAATTGGTGGCAGTGCTTGAATTTTCGGCAGATGCCATCTTAAACGCCACCTTAAACGCAAACGTTTGCAGCCAAATCCATTGGTGTTACCACAACTTCCCGCCACCTGCTCTGGCTCCATCAGTGGCAGGCTGACGCAAAGAACAAATGGCGTTTGGCATCTGCCCCTTATTCAGCCAATTCAGCCGACAAGTTATTCGGTGAATCTCTGGAACCCCTACTGGTAGAATCCAGGGACCAACGGAAGATCCTTGCCCCCCTTGTCTCGCAGGGCGGAATACTGGGCTTCTCCCCCATTCCGTTCCTTTCGTCCCACAAACCAGACAGCTTCAGCTCACCAGTCTACCCACTACTCCTCCAGGCAGCGACCGCAAGATAGGCAGTTTGACCAGGGATCTAGAGGTTCTTCCAGATGGCCTTTTCGAGGAGGCTGGGGCAAGCACCCTTCAGGTGTTTGCACTGACTATCTCGCCTCCCAACCCATTGGAGGCAGATTGGCCTTTTTCGCTTCCCAGTGGGACATCACCACCTCTGACAATTGGGTGCGGGACACCGTCCGCCACAGTCTCTCCCTAGAATTTCTCTCTAATCCCCCAGATCCTGGACTTCCTCCAGGATGGCCTGGACAAGGGACTAGCACCGGCCACCCTTAAGAGACAGTTATCCACACTCTCTTCAGTTCTGGGGGGCGGGACCTTAGGTTTTTTATCCCGACTCCCTCTGATTCGGCAATTTCTCAGGGGTGCCACCAACATTCAACCCCCAGTGGTTCACCGGTACCTTACCTGGGACTTTCCCAAGGTTTTGAATGCCCTCACCCGGGGTCCCTTCGAGCCCATCTGGGAGGTCAGTCTTAAATTCCTCTCCTGCAAGGTCACCTTCTTGGTGGCCATTACCTCGGCCCGCCGCATTTCAGAACTGGCAGCATTATCTTCCAGAAACGACCTGTGTATTTTCCATTTGGACCGAGTGGTCCTTTGATTGGACCCCACCTTTCTCCTGAAGGTGAACACCCTCTTTCATAGGGCACAGGAGCTAATCCTTCCCAATTTTTGTCCATCCCCGTCTTACCCATTGGAACATCGCTGGCATCTCCTCGATGTCAGACGGGCTGTCCGCATTTACCTCAAAAGGATGTCGATGTTTTGATGCACAACCCTTTTTTCATTTCAACCAGCTTCCTTGGGCTTTCAGGTCTCTGGGCCCACACTGGGCTGCTGGATTCGTGCCACCATTGCCACGGCTTATCAATCACTGACCTTACCAGTTCCCCACCACATATGGCCCACTCCACCTGGAGTTCAGCCACTTCGGCTGCCTGGGCCACCCAGGCTCCCCTGGAGGAGGTTTGTAGAGCAGCCACTTGGTCGTCTCCATCACCCTTCATCTGCCACTACAGATTGGATGCTTATGCATCAGCGGAAGTGGCTTTTGGTTGCAGGGTTCTCCAACAGGTTATGGCAGGGGATGTTACTGTGGCCCTGTCAGATCCCTCCCATAAGGACACCGGCTTGGATATGTCCCATGCCTGACTGGCATTCCCTCCTTGGTGGAGAAGAGGTGTTGCCTTACCTGAACACCATTTCTCAACATGGGGGGAACGCCGGTCAACCCCACCCTTTCCTCGGGGCCGTGGTGGGGTGGACTTAACCTTCTCGTTGCAGTTCTTCACGTCAGCCTGCGGTACCTTCCTCACTGAAATCTGGGGAGTAGAAGGAGGAGGAAGAGGAGGAGCAATCATCAGTTGCAGGCTCAGTCCCATAGGTCCAGACGGAGATAACCAATGCCTGACCGGCATTCCCACCATGTTGAGAAATGGCGTTCAGGTAAGGCAATGCCTCATCCCAGTTGCTGCTGTTAAATGAGGACCACACGGGTTGTTAAAAGGCCTCCTATGATCATAGCTTCCTTATTGAGTTGGCTTGTGGGAAGTCTGCAGGGAATGTCAAAAATTGCAATCATATGACCACAGAGACATTGATGGCAGGAAATATGAGGACCTATTGTAACTCCCCCTTGTTCAATTCCATTTATTGAATAGTCACTGAATGCATGGATGTAACCTGTAGACCGCCTACAAAATGATTAAAATTCCCATGGAAAGTGACTCAATCCCCATGAAGAGAAAAGGGGTTCTCATTCTCACCTGTGTTATCTTACCCAAAATCGGTCGAAATATTATGAGATTGAAAAGTTATGCAAGATTTCATTGCAAAGAATTGCAAAATTCTGAACAAGATAAGTGATTTGTGCCATAATTATTACGATTCCAATTCTTATTTAAAATTAGAGTGCACTAGATACTCTTGGATTCTTGGTAGTAGGTTGTTAATTGTTTCCATAAGAATACTTTCAGTGCTCTAAATGTGACTCTATTACAAGGGATCAGAACATTGCTTAACTTCCTTTTTTCTTCCATGTTAAGTTCTGAATAGTTCTTTCTGTAATTCTAGTACAGTGTCTGTATATTATACACAAGAGAGAGAAAAATGAACATTGTTGAATTGCTTTTTGCTCTTGCATAGTATGGACAGACAACTTTTTGCCTCCAATAATGTGCAAGTCACTGGAGAGGGAAAATTGTATGTATATATAGCTTTAGTTTGATTGAAATAAAATATATAGCTAAAATCACAAATATTTAAAACAAAAAAACCAAAACACAAAAGGTATATTTTAATTTAGGAAGGCATGGTTTATATACCTTGTGCCAAGCCACGATATGGCTTATTTCATTTTGTCTTAGATATGTGAAATCAGCCAGTGATCTATAAAGTATAACTTATGACATCACAAGTTGGGAATTCAGACAATTGCAGCTAATTCAACATTTATTGCATAGCATAATTGGTGAACCATAATATTCTAAAATTTGTAAGTAGCCACTATATTATTTTGATACATCACTATATTTTTTGTGTCTGTTTGTTTTTCCACAGATAACTTGCTGCAAGCAACAGAATAATAGAAACAGTTTTTAAGTTGCAAATTACAATTTGAAAAAAAAAATAGCTGTGCAATAACAGTGGAAGCATAATAAATATTAGGGATTAAGGAAATGAAGTTTCACTGCCCTGTAATTTTACCACGAACATTATTAAACTAATTTTCCTTTTTTGACTACAGTAAATGATAAGAACTGATCAGCTCTGAGCTAGTCAAATTAAACAGTCCAGTAATGCTTTTAAACTTTTTCTTAGGGTAGATACATTATATTCGTCATACATGCACCCAAATGCCTTCACATTTCTGAAGTTTTTTTTCCCAGTGAATCCTTTTAGATTACTGGGTTTTACTGTCAGTTGGAACAGAAAGCTAGTATCTTGCTACCTAGCTGAACAGGTTCTCTGTGTTTAGGCTTAAATTTTCCGCCAGACATCTGATTTTGCTGATAAACGAGCAAGGGAGATTACCAACATACATTGTTTAAGAATAATATAAATATATTCTGTTATACTGTCTATGCTGTGTATTGTGCTACTATGTTATATACAAAGTATACTATGCTATGTTATATACTGTCGCCCTGCCTATTTAACTTATATCCAGAGCACATCATGAGAAAGGCGGGGCTAGATGAATCATATCATCTAGGAATTGCTGGAAGAAATAACAACCTCAGATATGCAGATGATACCACTCTAATGGCAGAAAGTGAAGAGGAACTGAACAGCCTCTTGATGCAGGTGAAGGAGGAGAGTGCAAAAGTTGGCTTGAAACTCAACATTAAGAAAACTGAGATTATGGCATCTGGCCCTCTCAATTCCTGGAAAATAGATGGGGAAGAAATGGAGGTAGTGGCAGATTTTATTTTCCTGGGCTCCAAGATCACCGCAGATAGGGACTGCAGCCAAGAAATTAAAAGATGCTTACTTCTGGGGAAGAAAGCTATGGCAAATATAGGCAGCATATTAAAAAGTATAGACATCACCCTGCCAACAAAAGTCGCATAGTCAAAGATATGGTTTTCCCAGTTGCAGTGTATGGCTGTGAAAGTTGGACCATAAGAAAGGCTGAGCACTGAAGAATTGAGGCCTTTGAACTATGGTGCTGGAGAAGACTCCTGCGAGTCCCTTGGATTGCAAGGCAATCAAACCGGTCAGTCCTAGAGGAGATCAACCCTGA